>NNCF01128461.1:153850-185612 GCA_002313205.1 Laupala kohalensis
TTTTAAACCCTCCCGAGAACTTGTGGGAGGAGCCCAGATCTACTCATAAAATTCAATAGTTTATTAACATTAACCGTTTCATTCCCGAGTATGGTTGGTAAATCTGCAGCCAGACCAATTTGTCTCCGTATACTTGAGAATCTTCTGCAATCAGTTAGTAGATGACGCACTGTCAGAGAACAGCTACACTCCTCACAAATGGGTTCATCATCAAGTAGTAAGAGATACCTATGAGTGAGAGGACAATGTCCTATGCGCAGGCGGGTCAGCAAGACCTCGTCGCGCCGGGCTGGCCTACAGGAACTGCTCCATGACTTAACACATGATTTGATAAGTCGGAGCTTATTCCTTTCAACAGCTAACCACTCATTGCTCCATTCACTGAGAATCCTTATCTTGACGAAATTTAGTAGGTCGCGTTTTGGAATCGTGGAGAAATCCACGCGATTCCTGAGGCATGCCGCCTTTGCGGAAACGTCTGCTTTCTCATTTCCACTGATACCCACGTGTCCAGGAACCCAGCAAAACATTATGTTCTTTCCGTCACTTTGCAGTGTAAAAAGTACATCCTGGATGTTCTGGATCAGCTTATCAGCTGCATACATGTTCTGGATTGCTTGGAGGGCACTCAGAGAATCAGAAAAAATCAGGAAATGTGATCCGCGGGAGCACTTTGTAGTTCGCAATGCTCGCAATATGGCGTAGCACTCAGCAGTGTAAACACTGCACAAGTCGCCTAGACGGTAGCCACTGGTCTCACGGGGAAATACCACGGAGCAGCCGACACCATCAGCCTGCTTCGACCCGTCGGTAAACACAGGGATACGGTCCCGGTATTTGTAGAGGATTAGCTGAAAGTATATCCTCAACATCGGAGCTGGAGTGTTCTTCTTGTCATGATGCAAAAGATCGAAAATAATCTTCGGCTTGTGCAAAGCCCAAGGGGGAGACTTACTAAAACCTTGATGTAAGACATTAAGTGTGCGTATATTTAAGGTTTCCAAAATTTGTTTGGAGCGATATCCAAAAGGTTTGGTTGCTCTCAGTCTGTTGTTGTAGAAACGGATGGAAGAAGAGGATGGATGAAAAACCGCGTTGTGTACCAGATTGTCGGGTAAAGTTTGCAAGTGGCAAAAGTGTCGTAGCATGAGGATTTGCCGCCGGAGGGAAAGAGATGGTTCGCCACTCTCGACATACAAACTCGGAATGGGACTAGTGCGGTATGCTCCCGTAACTAGTCGAATTCCTGCATGGTGGACACTATCCAACTTCTTTAAATAGCTTGCACGAGCAGAGCTATATACAACGCAGCCATAATCGAGCCGAGATCTTATGAATGCTCGATAAAACTGGTGCAGGGAGTAGCGATCAGCGCCCCATTCCCTGCTACTGAGGCACTTCAATAAATTCAGAGATTTTAATGTTCTTGCTCTTAGGTCTGTTAGATGTTCAATCCAATTCAATCTCTGATCAAAGATTAGACCTAAGAATTTCACAAAAGGATAGAATTTGAGAACGTTGTTCCCCAGGGCGAGGTGAGGTTCTGCCAGAAGGCTTGGTCTCCTACTGAAAAGAACACAGCGTGTTTTCTCAGCAGAGAAACGAAAACCTGTCGTTTTCGACCAGTGGTATAATCTATTCAGGACGAGTTGGATTTGTCGCTCCGCACCTGTGACACTCTGTGATGAACAAAAGATAGCAAAGTCATCGACAAAAAGAGAGTGTAAAACAGGATTCTTTACAGCAGACGTTATGCTGTTTATGGCCACTGCAAATAAGGTGACACTCAAGACTGAGCCCTGAGGAACACCGTTCTCTTGAAGAAGGAGATCCGAGGTGTCTCTTCCAATTCTATAGCGGAAGGAACGTTGATCCAAAAAGGACATAAGCATCAGAGGAAGACGTCCTCTAAATCCCCAGGCATAGAGTTGTTGTAAAATGCCATGACGCCAAGTAGTATCGTAAGCCTTCTCGATGTCAAAGAATATTCCGATGAGATGTTGTCTTCGGACGAAAGCATCTTGAATTGCTGATTCCAGGAGAAGTAAGTTGTCCAGGGTGGAATGGAACTTTCTGAAACCACACTGAGATCGACTCAGCAAGTCATGCCGTTCAAGATGCCAGACGAGACGTCGGTTGATAATTGTATCGTTTAGTATCGTGTCATGTATTTGATCACAACCAGGGGCTGCATCTTTCAAAGACATAAGGGTAGGGGTTGGCTCCATCATTGAGAAAGGAATGCTATATTCCTCTCCTCTGCAACAGGAAAAATTCAAATAAAACTTTTCCATACGAGCTTGCTATTGGAGAAACAATGGAGAAAAACAGGAGGAGTATGATGCAAATTCCTCAGCGATGAGTTCAGGTGAAGTTAGAAGCTGTCCTTTTACATTGAGATCGAGGATGGAAAAAGAAGACCACGAACCTTGAATCTAATGAACTTTTTGCCATATGACTGATGATGGAGTACGGCTTCTAAGAGATGAAATGTAAGCTTTCCAGGAGGACAACTTACTTTCTTGAAGAGTTCTTTCTGATCTGGCTCTGTACTTTTAAACTCAATGAGATTTTCTACAGTGGGATACTTGGTAAGCCACGCTTAAAATTTCTTGCAAGCGCTGACCACCTTTGCGCAGTCCAAATTCCACCATGGAACTGGGTAATGTCTTGGGTTACATGATTTAGGGATGGCGACAGCAGCTGCTTTGAGAACTGCATTTGTAAAATGGAATACTGTAGCATCCACATCGGTAAAAGGCACATCAGAAAGATTGATGTTGCATTCAAACATATCCCTATCTGTTTGCACAATAGTTCTCTTTCAATTATTCAAAATTGTAAATTGATATCAGAAGGCCATTCATTTGGTTCAAGAATCTTTAATTCGTTGATAATTTTTACACCTGTACCAGAATCTTCGTCAGTAAGCAGTTTATAAAAATGTCTTTATTTTTATACTTTGTTGTTCCTCTTTAAGCTTCTTTTGTTTTGGAATAGTTTGTTGGAAAATGTATTATAATCACAATATTAAACACACAAGCAAATTTTGAAAATTAATAATTAATTTCAAAACAAAGTCTTCTTATACTTAGAATACAAGCAGTACAAGTATGTACCTAAATTAGTAAAGAAAAGACCGTATTAAGTTTGCCGAGTGTAAGTCCGTATGTGTGTGCACACACTTGCGCGCATTGTGGGCACAACATAGTATTGATCATTTTTTAAACTGCTCCAGCTCACAAATGATGCTTCGGAGAAAAAAACATATAAACCTTTAATGTAGGCAATTTTTAAATATACAAAATTCATGATAACTATTTATGATAAAATGAATCACTGAAGAGATGTTTTCGAAAAACAATTCTTCACGACCTTTGACCTGTGCGAATTTTTGCTTTGGGGAATGTATTTTTCCTGGACTATAAGGATACAAAATAAGGAAATGCTTGTGGTGATTGAAAAAAATTCCAACACAGCATCACTAAACGGAGCGTTAAGTAAGGCAATCAGACACAAGACGAAAGTGAACACTGGCACCAAAAACCCTTGTAGGGGATATAGAAAAAAACGTAACAGTAGAAGTAAATGAGGCAATCAAAGGACTGCAAGTGTCAAAGATCTTGCCTCATGAAATCTTGCCACCTCATGCAAGATATGGTGGAATGCATCAAGCAACATTATTGTTGCCTTTGGAGACAGTCCGAAAACTTCCTGTAGCGGGGAGAATCAAAATTGGTTGGGCTAACTGCCAAATCAAGAAGAGAACTCAGGTAACCAAGTGCTACAAACGCCTAGATTATAGGAATATCTCTCCAAGATGTAGAGGTCCAAACTGCAGAAATACCTATACAAGTGCGGAAAATTAGAACACGCTGACAAGGACTACAATGGTAACATAGAATGTGAATATATAAAGATAGCAAACTAAGAGAGACCATATTCTAGAAAGCAATAAATGTGACCTTTATAGCAGAACTGAACAAAAGGAGAGTGAAAAATGGTTAAGTTTCTTGAAGTAAATCTGGCAAAAAGTGGGTATAGCACATGACTTGCTAATAAAGGTAGCTAATGAGAGAGGAGTGGATGGAATACTGCCTAGCAAACAGTCCAATAAAACGGATTGCTGTGTAAAGTATCAAGATCCATCCAAAACTGCCAGCACAGCTATCAATGACAGGAGAATTTCCATAAGTGCATTCAAATAGATGAATTTGGGGTTCGTATGGGCCAAAATTTATACATTACTCATACACAACATGTATTTCGTTCCAAATTACTTGCTTGAGAAATATAAACTGCAATCTACATGATGGAAGACAACTTAAAAGCATTAAATCGAGATATTAATAGCAAATCACCAGAATGGGGAGACTCAGACAAGAGGGTGTGAACCCACATTCTTAAGATGTAACGCTTCATCAATTACAGACATGACGATAAGCTCAGCTATCTTTGCTAGGCGGGTCGAAACTTGGAGTGATACAGAGATTCAAAGTGACCATTGATACATTGAATATAATATATTATTTATTTATTTATTTAATTCATTTTTGTTGATATGATAAGTCTATTTAAACATTCATCTTCTTTCTAACATTTTTACTGTTAATTGAAATGTGAATAAAACTGCTAAGTTTGCTGTTATCATTACCAAATTAGCAAAATAGTTAAGCATGGAATTATCATTCGTTATATTAATGATTACACAGCAGTGTTACTGAATAAGTAAACCATGGGTTGAATCCCTTTACAAAGTACATTTTTTAATTTAATTTTGTCAAGATCATGGTGTGTGTGGTCATACATCAGTACTATATTTAAAACATTTTTACTATTTATTGAAAATCATATGACAATTTTGTGAGCCATCCAAGCAAAGCTCGATCACCCATATATTTACTATTAGATATGCTAAATATGAAAAAGGTAATTGGTGTAATGCATTGTTCTGGAAAATCAAGCACCAACATGTGTTGCAGCTATTTCTTCTGACAGACAGTCTTATACAAGTTAGGTAGCAGGTTTAAAAGTAATTTTCATGTTTCCATAGATTGATCAAATTTCCTTTTCTGCATTTATTGTCACAATTCTTATCAATAATCAATATTGCAAATTATTAATATTCATAATTACTAACATTTAATATTATAAACACATCTGGTGAATAATCTATTTCGCCTCACCAATACAGATAATACTTTTGTAGCTCTTTCAAACATCTCTCTATAGAGTCAATTACTTGTTAACTTTTGTTTGTGCTACTCCACCTACATTGTATGGACACAGGGAGCGAGCTGTGAACTCTTAAGACAACTGTTAACATTTAAATTACAAGATATGATATTATTCTGTTTCCAATTTGCCGATTTTTTTGAGATCTGGACTCACAGTTCGACATGGTTATTGGAAATTCTTTCAGGAAAACAAAATATCCATTATGAAACTATACAAAATTATTGAAACCAGTCCAAAAAACAATCTAATACAAATGTCTGGGAGTGACTAAAATTAAAATACCTTAACTCTGTTTACATTTTTTGTTGAATTTAAAAATAAAGACAGAAGAAGTTAATCAAAATGTTTATCCATCTCCAGATTGGCTTAAGGATGCAAGATCGCCCCTAATAAGCATAATATTCATATTTCAAGCATATATTCATTCCAAAACAAGAACTAAAACAAAAGCATGTTTATTCAAAGTTAGTTCAGAACAACTATAATGAGAACAATCACTTACCATAAGAATATAATTTCTACGAGGAATATTAAACTTACATCGACTGGTTCTGTAGGTTCTTGTTCCACTTCATGCCTTTGATAATTATCCCGTAAGTTCTCACCAAACTGTTCAGGAGTAAGACCAAATCGCTTTGCCAGACCAGCCAAACCGGCTTTCCGACACATGTGATAGGGGCCACCACGAACTGCTTGCTTTAAGGCTTCTCCCTCGGCAGGAGGTTCTTCAATATCATCTTCAGGAATATCTTCTTCTCCGGTACCTTCAACCTCCACACACAATTAAAATCATTAAAGCAAAAATTGTTGCAAGAGGATATTAACTCTGATTCCAGAGAATGCAAGATAAAAGAAAATAAGAATTTTACAAAATGTATACTTTATATAAGTTTTATTAATTATAAAAGTTTTATTAATTATGAGCTGATAAACAAATCTTCCGCTATCAGTCAAAACAAATCTCATCCATGAGAGCACTGACAGATCAGACAGCTGCAGAAGATTAGAAGGAATGCTCCCTAAACCCATCATTGAGAATGCATGAAAAGGACACAGTGTTTTCCATAAAATGATATTTTATTGTAGAATCACCATGTATTCACCTTCAGCAAGTATTTATTTATATTAAGTTGAATAACACATTTACAAACTTATTTTTGTAGAATAACAGATAATCTGAAAATAAATAAATCAGATTTCATGGTACTGAAAAATGGGAGTTTGCGGTGTCACAATGATACCCTAATAAAACTACATAGGCCCAAATAATATTAAGGTATCTTGAAATTTTCACAGTAATTAAAAAATTAATGAACAGCATTTAATTGGGAGATCAAATAACAATTTTCATACACCTTAAACAGCATAGTGGAAAACTGAAAATTTGATTGAGAGGTTATCTAATGCTTGTAAAATATTAGGGTAATATGGTGACAACCTGAGGCACTCCACGTGAGCTACAACCATTCTTTGAGGTCACCTGCAAAGTGAATTCCATCCATCAATTGAAATGTTCTTTCTCTACGGCAAAATGAGTGAGAACAATATTCATGAAACAAATAGGAGACTCAACTTTTATTTTGAAGAGATCCTTCTATTTCATTTTGTTCAATACTAAAATCTGGTGAAAATGACATGTTGAACCTCACACTGAAGTGATTTTGACAAGGGACATTTGATGTCACACAATTTTAACCAGGCCCACAACTTTCATCTATATATACATTACTGGCCAAAAGTCGAAGTCAAACTATCCCTGAACAGGTGCCCAAGGGGTTCGTGGAGGATAGAGCTCCGCAATTACTTGACTTTGGCACTAGGAGGAGGAGATGTTGTCAGCATCTCGCTCTGACGGTTTGACCCCAGGATAGCTCATTTTAAAGCAGGCTGAGTAGGCCTGGGAGTTAGTCTGGATGTTGAGGTGTAATGAAAAATCCCCACCTCACCAGGGATTGAACCCTGGTCATCCAGCCAGCAACCCAGCGCTCTACCTACTGAGCCACACTGACCCCAATATATCATTGGCAAAGAAGGAAAATAGGCATTGAACAGTGCCTATGTAATGAGAACAATACCTCAAACCATCAGTAGGAAATGATTTTAATTCCAGCATTGCCCAGACATTGTTAACAGTAGCTAACATATTACAGGCCAAGAACAGAGCCTACCCGTAGCACACATTGTACTCACCACATGTATAGTATATGTGGAGCATTGTACATTGTACACTCCTAAAAGATTCAAGTCATAAAACAGGATGGTAGATAAAAGCTCTATTTCCATGTAAAGAAATTGAAGGTAGACTTTCAAGGCAGGAAGGGATAAATTTTTGCATGAATGATTTTTACATAGCATGCCCTAGAGTAAGCTCTCTATTAATGGTTTTCTGAGTATGTCACCACAAAGAAAAACTCCAAATGCCAATTATAAAGAATTTTTAGATGCTACATCGGAAGGATTCCAAAAAACTACTCCAATACACATTATTAAAGTGTTCACAAGTAATATTATTAAATAAAGCAAGAAAAAAACATGCAAGAAACCTCCATAAAAAGGAATGAAAATGGATGTTAACTCTCCAAATTTAAATTCATCCTTTGTGTACATTCAGACTATCTCTCTGTGGTTGATATATTAGTAAGGCATTTAATTCACATTATATTACTTATATAATGTGTTTTTTCATCATCTATGATTTATCAGTCAAATGGGTATAAAAAATAACCAATTACAAATGACACATTTAGAAAAATAGTAATACAAGCGCCAAAAATGTAAAAATGCACTTTTACGATATTTATAAGACTGATATGTTGCTATATGTATTGAAATAATATTCTGAATATTTATTTTACCTTCAAATTTCAAATAATAGACAATAATAAGTTCATCTAGCGACATTGAGCATGAATAGAGCACTGGCAGACGGCCAAAATATAGAGGACCACGCCAGAAATGACCCTTTCACTATATAATTTTTTCAAACTATCTGCTGCAGACAGAAGCGTACATGAGAAAGTATGTGCCATGGTTTTGCATCACTAGTTTTTGCATGGGATTCTTTAGGATACCTATATTAATTCCTACATGTCTCTTTCAATGGCATCTATTTCGATTATAATTTCATCAGTAACACGCATGAAACTTATAAGGCATATACTGACGCATGCTTTCTTGTGGAACTATTTGAGATGAACAATAATACATTGCTGTACATTGTTTTCACGAAACTAAGTTCTTACGCAACACACGCAAAGATACCTCTCTGATGATCGATTTTTAACTGATTTCAACACTTTCATAGTCATATATCAAATATCGCTCAATTATACATCTATTCCTTCCCCTCTAAAGCGCATTATCCATTTGTAAAAATAATACACGTTTCATAGTCAGTGAGTAAATCGTGGAGACAGAAAAAATTGGCTAGGGATTTGGTGTAGTGCTATGTACATACGTACAGTTTGCCTCACATTTTTCTCAGGAAGGGGAAGTATCCGGGAGGCAAGATTCCGGCCTTTACACTTTGCCTTAAAGGTTTTGGGAGTGGGGGGGGGGNCCCATACACTACCCTAGGTGTCTTGGGGTGAGGGGGTAGGATTCCAGGTTGTACACGTTCTCTTAGATGTTTTGGGTGGGTACGATTCTTGTGGGTAAGATTCTGGGTCGTACATATCTATGTGTTCCTAGTGAAGTCCATAGTGGATGTATATAACTTGTACATAAGAGTAACTCTTATATAAGGCTCATTTTAAGCTTTACTTAGAGGAGGTAAGATTCCAGCTAAGGACAAGTCATTCGGCAAGTTGGTTAAAAACTTGTTGTGATGTCAAATTCAATGGGGGGAGGGGGTAAGATTTCAAGGGGTAGAATTCTGCTCCCCAAGAAAAAATTCATAATTTCACCTATATGTAAAAAAGCCAATCAAAATTTTGAGACATTACTTTTTAAATAAGGTTTCAAATAATTACTAACACCAAAACAAAAGTTCATATCAATTCACTTCAATATAATGTCAAATAGAGTAGCAAGAATTGGTAGCAAACCTATTTTCACTGAGGTCAAGAGATCTAGATTTTCTCCCATGACCTAAAAATAGCACCTAAACATCTTTCCAGTAAATGAAATAGCAGTTCCAAACCACATTGTCCAAGAACCATACTTAGACCATGTCTTAGAGATCAAACATTAGCAATGAAGTAGTAAGATTTCGGGGACGAAACGTCTAATATCCTGATAGATTTTGTAGAGTGAAACTGCATCAAATTTGATTCTACAGAGCCCAAAATATGTGAGGGATCTATTTAATATACAAGTATTTAAAAATGTATTAGGTAATAAACAAACATTTTAAAAGCACAATATGATTCAATGTACAAGAGTAAAAGGTTGCATCCACAAAGGTAAAGACAGGTTCCTATTGTCTAAGCCTTGAAAGTACTCCCATGGGTACGAAATTAGTTTCAACAGAACATAACAAGAACGTCCAAAGTAAATAGATACATAAAATAGATGTGTTTCCGTACTTCTCCATCAACTCCTTCATCCCCATCTGGATTCACTGGTCGTTTTTTTCGAGCTTGCCGTGCTTCCTCACGCTGTTTTACTTTCAGAGCCTCTTGCATGGATGGTATTTCATGAGCATAGTGAAGCAGAAAGTGAGAGTGCACATCCTTAAGTTCTTCAGGAGTTTGCACATTGCGTAAGCGATCGAGATCATCATCTTGAAGGACACGCACATCTTCTGGCAAAGGCTTGTCAGGTTGCACTGTCAATTGCTCAGCCTGAGACACACAGAAAACTTGTGAAAATATATATGATGAATAACTCGTGAACAGATGAACAGTATAAAATGAAAAATCTGCAATGCTGATAATGACACTAATCGACATAAATAGAGATGATCAACAACAAATTGTAGTAATCTCAGAAGTTATGTGCAAATTTTTTTTTATTGAATCCTGGAATTTTATCTTCACTATTTAAAAAACTGGTTCCTCTCAAAAACTATGGGAGGTATGAATAAAATATGTTTATACTAAGTTTATGTTTTTTCTCTACAGGAAAATAGTCTTTACCAATGAACATTACAAAAAAAACTATTTGAAGTTATGGAGAAAAGTTTAACCATTGCACCAGATGTGGATAAAATTTTCTGCAACACTAGTCAAGATCAATAAAGATAAATTGAAATAGCAAGAACTTGCATCTTTAAAGCCTTTAAATTAAATAAACTTATCAAATTAGTTATTAAAAAATGTGTCTAATTCATTCATTAAAAATTTACTGAAAATTATTTTTATAATGAATAAATCTCTGGTCTCCTGATTATATTTTACAGTTACAATTAAGAGTACTGAAGGAAAATATAAGTGTCATAAGAATTTTTTTTTAATTCTGCATATGTATATTACGTGAAGCAATATTTGATAGTACCTGCTGCACAAGAGATTGGTTAAAAGGATCAGCTAAACAAATTTCCAATGTGTTTATAATCTACCCTGACAACGAAGAAGATACCATTACAGTTAACAATACAAATATCAAGAAAACACTGTGACACACGATTTTTGTTGAGAGACAGGTATCTTCTTCGACACAACAAAAGTTGGGTAATTGAAAATGCTTCAACACCAACTTCAAACTATGAGTTCTAAATTATACTCAGACACATAGAAAGAAAGCAGTGACACAAGAATTCGAAGTAGAGCCAAAGTCTGTGTGGATTGGGCGATTTTAAGAGCAACAGATAAACTGAACCAGTTAGCTTTCCATTTTAAAATCCTTATGATTATACTTACCAAAGTCAACTATTTCACATGAAGTTTGAATTTGCATTTCCCTTCAGAAAGGCTTTGATTTTACTCAACTTCATTTTTTCTAAATTTTGCCTCCTAAAAAAGGGTGGGGGCTGTATTTGGTGGGGGGTAGGGACAGCATTTGGGTAAATACAGTACTCCGGATGCTGAAGTTGGTATTATGTTAACATCTTAATCGAACAATCCACTGCACCAAGTCAGAGAAAACACGTTTCATTTTACTTAATTGGTAAAAAAAATTGACCATTATTTCAACAAATAATGGTTACTGTAAGTTGGTGAACACTTCTTATAAGAGTACAAACTTGAGTACATTAAAAATCAGGTTTCATTTTCGTTACTTTTGAATAGGAGTCATCTTGAGAACTGTTACTAAGTTGTGCTCACATTTTCTCATTTACTTTGATAGAATATTGAAATTTTTTCTGTCTAACACCTGTAAGAAAAGATTGACCTGTGACAAGATTCTCACTTCTTATTTTCACATATCTTAACATTTTGTTAAGTGTATACCATGATAAAAAGTCATGTAATTGAGCTATTTTACAATAATAGAATTTTGAACTCCTTTTTTAAATACATAAAAACAATCAACATGTTCAACTCACAATGCGAAAAAACATCCAGAGAACAACTAATACCATATTTAATCAAATATAGTCCCCTCTTCTTTTCTGAAAAAAATCACCCAAAAATCTGTGTGTTTTTGGGTGGGGGTGGGGGGACAATATTTGAAGTTTAGGATGGGAAAATTGCTAATTCAAAGTTTTGTAGGTGAGAATGAGTTAAGCAAGCACAAGCCGTATACATAACAAAGCCAATGGAAGTAACTTTTATGCAGAGAAAACTGTTGAAATAAAAAGAAATGGTGAACAATATTGTGATAGACAATCACCACTTTGATCCCTGATAAATGATAAGTATCTGTTAAGGTATTTGTTAAGGTATCTTTCAAAGGTATCCGTTAAGGGAAAAAAAATCTTGTCATATTCAGGCCAAAATGGTATATTACTAGGTCATTTTTTTAAATTTACCTGAATTTCTGAAACTAAGTAAAATATTTCTATCTGGTTGGGACATTAAAAAGACATTTGTAGCAATTTTAATTCTCATGAAAATAAAATTGTACTAAGAGGAAATTGTGCAGCCCATTTTGCAGAGCACCATGGAAAAAAGTAGTTTAACATTTAACATTTAGCATGTTTTATTTTAGATTAATGTACAAAATATCAAGTCTTCAAATCAGTTAAACATCCATAAACAAGATATATTATTAAAAGAAAAAGTTTGTGGTATATTAAATACCGATGCAGATAACTGAAAATTGAAAAAAATTTCTGTAACCTCCTTACCTGATAGTCCCGCATTCTTTCAAACAGTTTCACAAGGGCATTTTTACGAGCTTGGAGCTGACACCACTAGAAATAATTACAATTCAATAAAACCAGATTGCATAAAACACCAAGATATTTAAATAGCAACATTTTACAATACCTTCTCATCAAATTTATAAACTTTCCATAGATCATTTATATTTAGCTCAGGTTGAACATATTCTTTTCTATAGAATGCAATGAAGGGCACTTCAAAATGCTGATTACGCATGAAATCCAGAGCCTTCTTGATTTTACCCACAGTTTGAGGTCCTTTGCGAGCACGTTCTCTCGCATCAGTTACTAATCCATCCTTTAGGTAAATAAAACAAATTAATTATTTATGGAAATTCTGAATGAATTTTACAAACTAGACTAGATGACACAAGGGCCACCCAAGAAATTGTCCAAAAAGAAAACACCTTTGATTTTTCTGAAAGCATCTCCATAATTGTGATACAAAAACCACGGGGTAAAGCAAGTTTAAAGCTAAGAAAAATTTTACAAAGAAAAATAATATTTATACAATTTTACAAACATTTCAATCATACGTAAATCAATAAAGCAAAATTGATAAAAGAAATTGTGTTGGTATGTAAGAGTTAAATTATAAAGTTCCAGAAGTGTTTAAGAGTAGCTATCAAAATAACATGATTCAAGTTGTTCACAAATTCAAAAGTCATCAAATTTCTAAAATATATCATTGAAAGATTTTTAAAACCATATATTTTACTGAAGACACCTGGTTAATTAAAAACCACTTGCTCAACATATATAATTTGATGGCCACAGGGAAGAAGTTGAAAGTTAACTTAAATCGAAAATGAAACATTGAATTAATACATGCTTCCCTGTCATTCTGCAGTGGTATCAACTAGTAATATCTTCTCATCATAAGCAGAAATATTAAATTCCACAGCAGTTTTCCTCAAAAAGCTCGTATCATATCACACAAAAAGCAACACTTAAGAAAAACAACACCTAAGTTTCCCACAATCCAACATCTCTCCCTTCCAAATCCCTTACCCAAGTCACAGTTAGGTGGAAGAACAATCCAAATAATCTGAACCTCACCAAAACCTTAAATAACAAGATAAGTAAATAAATAAATACATACATAAACAAATAAATTAATTTATCTATTCAGTGCCACTGAACTTTCATACCTCTCTACTAAAAGTTTTTAATTACAAAACATATCAAATGAAAGTAAGAATGCGATACTCTTAAGATTTTCATACCTTACACTCAATTTTAAAAAATTATTTGATACAAACTGCAGAAAACACTGCTCTACCAGATACATTAGCTGTTTCTTGTGACTGAAGATTATGCATTGCTTGTCAAAGAAAGAATCAAATGAAATTCTAAATTTATTAACAAACTTTAAATTAACAAAATAATTGTCCTCATCAAATAGTAAAAATCAGTAGTCCATCCAACAGTAAAAATCATTAAATAGAACTCCATTTATTATCTTCCACATCACACTATTATTCCTCTCACAACATAGAAGCCACAGAAATTAACAAATAGACATAGAAAAAGATGGGTTTAATTGATGCCATAAAATTACAAGTTCTGCACATATGGGGGTTAAGTACCCCTAACTAAGGGTGAAGTGGTGAGTTAGGCTAATAGGTGAGGTTTCAATTGATTTGTTTCTCTCATGGAAAACTCTGTGTTGCTCACTCAATGGAGTTATTTATTCTTGCTGCTGGTGAATCTCAAAATAGTATATACAATCAGATTTTGTATTAAATTTGTATTATTATGAATTTGTAAAATTAGGATGCTGTACATGAGTTTTTAGAAACCAGTAAGAAAAAGTATATTGATCTTACAATACGGATAGATTTTTTTATCCTGAAGAAGATACTAGTACATAAATAAACAAATAAATAAAATAAAAAAATACCTGAGTTGAAACAGTTGGCTTGCAGAAGGCTTGTTTGTATATCCAATCTGCCTCTTCATCTAGTTCATCTGAATTTTCTGGGACTGGGGTTACAGGAAAATCTCTCAACTGCATACGCTCAGGAATATCTGTATTCCTTATCTAGAACAGTTAAATATTAATTTCTAACATAAAATTAAATTGCTTTCAATATTAATGTTATATTATATGTTTTTAAAAATTATGTTCTTCTTGTTAATGTTGAATAAAAATGTCAATTTATTTATTGAAAGGCATTATCATAGTGATTCGGGAATTCACTGTGGAGTCACTACAATAATTTATTGTAATAATTCATCGCTAACACACTTCACTTACTTTTTTAAACACAAACTAGTTTCAGAAGCTGTTGCTTCAATCCTCAGCTTCTGATGACAGCTGATCAAATGGTCCTCTGGGGCGAGCAGTTGGATGAATTTTGAAATCAAATTATTTTCAAACAAAACTTCAAAATTTAACAATCTATTTTTGAATAGCTGAATGAACAGTCATTCCCAAAACAACAGTTCAAAATGCCCACCAATGTTCTTCATCAATCTTATGTTTGCACCAATTTTGTGTTTTTTGTCCCCAAAATATGTTGCTACAGCTGACTTTTCAACTTGTCCAAATTTGATGTGCCGAAAGTGTTCCTTATTTCTAACTGCTAGATTTCTTTTTGTTTCCCCAACATAAACTTTATCACAATCCTTGCAACAACAAAAAAGTGGAGTGTGTGGCCGACGATTTATAAAAATAATTTTAGGCATCTATTAAACAAAACAGGTGAAATAATAGTATACGGTGAAACACGAAGACGAGAGGATATGTCATCAAGGCAGACGTTAGTAAAATGTCTTATAGATGATGGCAGACGCAATGGATGAAAAAAACACAAAGGAAGAGGAACAAACGCATATGAAAGATGTAACGTTTGTCCAAAAGAACAGAAAATGGTTTTGAGTGACACCACCAGTATTACAATTCCTGACAGATCATGGCAACTATCTAAAGCAGGTACATCTGCAGGAGAGTGGTGAATGCATATGTGAGAAGGGAGAAGAGACTGCGACTCACTTATTACAGGATTGTGAGATTTATGGAGGGGAGTGAGCGTTATTCACAAAGAGATTGAAGCAATGGGGAATACTTGGGGACCAGGAGGCGAGTATTTACATATCACACAAAGAAATTTACAAGTTGTATAAAGAATACATGATGCAATTAACAGAAATTAGAAATGTTCTAAGGAACAATACTAAAAAGATGTGAAAGAAAATATTTCATAAAAGAAAGAAGATTATACACAAAGATATTGTGGCTGCCTCTCTGGGGTAACAATGGAAGCGAGAGATGTAGATGAAGCGTAAACAAGTTATAAGAGAGTGAAAATCGAAGGGAGCCTTGCAATGACTATGCTGACAGGCAAGGTGGTCAACGTGCATTTATATGTATGTACAACTAATCTGATAGTAGCGTATCTGTAGATTTAATTCACTGATACTTCACGTACATGAAGCTCACTTCATACAATGCATTTTGTGCTCCAATATAGCATGCAATTTATGCTTCTAATGTCCTTTGATGTCTGTGATTTAGACAGCTGTGATGTTTGTCCTGCTGTGTAGGCTTCACATGATGCATCTTACTGCAACAGTGTTGATGTTGCAATGTGCGCAAATTGACAGTATGGGAAAATAGATATGGTTATTGCAGAGATTGTTTATCAATGACAACTAAAACAGCAATTGGTGCTGATATATCAACTAAAAGAGTAATGCAAATAAACAATTGTAATGACATCATAGTTTGTTAAGTTAATTGGTGTTATGACATAGTGGCAAACAGTGGAGTGTCGAGAGTATGTTGATTGCTTGATGATTTCCAATGTAATTTTAAAAGTCAAATAAAATGTACTTGTGATTTTTTTCTTTAAAATGATTTCATTCATAGATTACTTCTTTTCACCAATTCTTTATTTTAATGATTGTTGCTCAAATTTTCAGGTCACAGTATCACTCAAAATAATATAATTTGTAATGACAAATAATTGATAACTTAACACACAGTACAGTTTTGCAATTTATTATAAATTAAATATATTAACTATTTTTTTGCATGTTCCCCTTCCTGAAGTGTTTTCATTTCTGAACATACATTTGTTAAATTAAAATGCTCTTAATAAAAATAATGAATGCTTACAAATTAGGAAACCAAAAATACTTTTTTCACTGTTGGTGATATGCTGGTTTCCAAACGTAATTGTATCATTTACAATAATTTGTTTCAAATAAATGGTATTTAATTTACTTTTGCAATAATTCATCAGTGCTAATCATTTCTATTTTGAACAGTGAGTCATTAGTTGTTAGTCACAGGTCAAGACTAAAGGTTTTCATTGGTTAACACTCCAACTGAGCATGCAAAACTGCATGAAAAATAGAACATATGCTATTTCCCAAATCTCTCATGCCAGAATGACAGCAATGACATCACTTTCCGTCCTTCCATACTTTTCCTATTATAAAGAATTTCCCCGTAACTTTTCTTTTCACCAAAATAGGGCCCTGTTGAAATGGCAGGGACAGCACACTGATCATCTTGAATGATTACTGGAACTAAGTTCCTGTCCATTGAAGAATTTGAGGATATATGGCATGTTTAGAGATCCGTGAAAGTGGTTTTACTTTTCAGCAAAATTCATTATTTTAAACTAGATTTCGGCATTATAAGAAACTTGGCAGTGTTATTACATTATAACCAATCGCAGATAAGTAAAACTAACTTTTACATCTGTAACTTTTGACATTTTAGTTGCAGATAAATTTACACAAATAGAAGTATTATTAGTCAGCAATTCTAGTTACAAGAAATTCTGGTACATTAATAATGCACTCAAAAATGCCTCAGGTGAGTCGATAATAAATTTGTTTTTCTTTTCTTTTGCACTCTCTGCCTTTGTGAGTGCATCATCCACAGATAATTGTCCCTTCAATGATCCCTTTTGTTTTCTGCACTTGTGGTTATTACTAGCTATGTGTCTCATCACAGTGTCCCATCTTTCAAACTCCAGCGTTTTGTCACAAAACTTACACATTAGTATTTTATTGACATTAACACAAAACCCCTCCGATCTGAATTCACTTGCCCGTGAAAATACTGTTACACCACGTTTTCTTCTTTCCTCTTACAACCTAAACACACCAATCACTTGAAAAATCCTAAGCCAAATGCACATTTGTGATATTTCGTGTGATTTGGAGGATTTCACATTATTTAGTGGATTTCGCGTTATTTCGCTATTCAAAAATTGCATTTTTGAGATTGCAAAAGTCTATTATGAGCTAAACACTAGAAAAAAAAATTGGGAATAAAAAATTTATTTTATAGCGTTTTGCAAATTTCAGGGATCTCTAGGCATGTTACAGAAGTGCTTTCCCTCAAACACATATGATGGTTAATTCTTTTCATTGCAAGATCGTTTTGAGATTTGAAGTTCCAGAGGATGTTTTTTCTAATTAAATAATAAAAATAATGTATTTCACCTCATTATCCAGGTCGGTGAAATGTCCTCTCTTCAGTTCACTAGGTTCATAAATTTCAAAGATGGACTTTCTTGTAGGTTTTTTCCTATCAGTCTTCTTTGGCCTTCGTCTGAAGAAAAAAATTAGGCATGCAATTACAAGGAATTCAAATACAATTTTTTTCATTAATCTCATTTTCAGCCTCCAAAATATTGTTCAGAATTTTCACATTTAGACCAAAGAAACAAAATTTCTGTTATGCCAATATTTCAATATTCATTATATCTTAACCAGGTTTTTGTTTTTGGTATTTAGTCCTGATGAAGATACAATGAATATTGAAATATTGGCTTAACAGAAATTTTGTTTCAGTGGCCTAAATGTGAAAGATCCAAGACACTAGACAGCATTTAGCAGAGAGAAACCGGGGAGGGTGCACGGGAGAAATCCACACTCTTATAAATGTGTGTCAAGAACTGTGTCTCACACACAATCACTCACAGCATTTGTCCCTACCAGATAAACCATGTCAATAACATGTGTTTCAATACAATTACATAAAATAAGAACTGTGAATAAGCAAGCATGTCTGTACCAAGGAGTGACCAGTCTGTGCCTGACTCGTGTATTACTTTGTCTCTGATTCAAGCTGTATTAAAAGGAAAACAGAAATGGTTTAGAAAAGACCTTTCAGTGAAGGAAATAGCTCATTTCACAAGCTACAATTTTACATGAAAAACTTTATAGACTAAAAAACATTTTTAAATCCCGTAGAACTTTTTTAATTCACAATTTGCCATAAAACAATAAAAAAGGAAATTTTTTACGACTAGTTAATTAGATGAAAGAAAAAAATGTTCCAAATAATCCTCAACAATCCTTAAACAAATCTATAAAACAAGATTTTATACAAGTCTACCATTATTTGAAATGTCTCAAATGTCTTTAAGTGGAACTTCACTTAAACTTAAAAATCTTACATATTATTTATGTTTTGTGAACTTGCTGATATTATGACATAACTCTTTCATGCATATGGAACACCGGTGTCCCAAACATGTTTTCTTCTCCCATAACCAAGTTACTTTCTAAAATTACAGGAAATTAACACAGACGTATTCTATAATGTTGAGCCTTTTGATTTTACTTAGTACAGGTTTTTAACAATGTGTATTACCATATCAATTTGTTTGTTGAAAATAAAGTATTCTTGAATGTGAGAATCGCTTCTTTACTTGACATTATTAGCATGTTCTAGGTTATATTTTTAAATGAAAAAAAAACTGCGATTAGCATGGGTATATTCCTGATCAAGTTAAGTTTGTTTTGGTACATAAAATAATTTTTATTATTTATAAAAGCCATATTTGTATCTGAGATACCAGTGACCCAGTGTGCATCAGACAATAGTGAACCAGTAATGAACAATCAAAATTGGAGATTTTTTAGTCATTGTTGAGTGCAAATAAGAGAGGGCTCTAGTGACCTAGATATTGGCGAGCCCTATAGTCCCAATAAAAAATTTTTTTAATGCAAATCAATTGATGGACATGATTAATTTTTTTTAATGGGGATTCAAAATGTGGAGCAGGTACAATTCAGAGACAGATTTCCTTATCTGTTTCATTTGTATACTGGAGGCAAGTGGATTTGTGTAATATAGTTGTCCCGATGACTAAATTGATGTAGTCAACTCCTCAACAAGTAACGACGAATATACATTTGAGAACGATGTAGCTATTTCATTGTAAGACATATTTTCGATGTTGGGTAAAGACGTTGCAGATATGTAGCCAATCCCTTGCTTGTAAGAATAACATTTCTCAGATGTAAGAGAACGCATTTGCAGTTCTGTTAGTTCATTGGGATGGAATCAAAGGACTACTACATATCGAAAAGGTATTACCTAATGTTTCTCAAGTCCATAGATTTAGAATAGTACAATTAAGGTTAAACCCAAATGTTAAAAGAGAAAAGTTCTACCCCAAGCCATATTGTTCTATACCTTACTCTTAGCGAGAGAAGTTGCACCAAATAGAGCATCAGATTTCAGAAGGAGCAGATGGACAAGAAGTGAAATTATCCTTTTCAACAGTTTTTTTTTGCAAATATCTCAAAAGCTATAAGGCCTAGCTAAGAGTTTGTGGTATATCAAATTCTGAACAAAAACGCTCATATACAAGATTGTGCTGCAGTCAACGGATATGGAGATATAAAGTGGAGAAAAATATAAATACTTCACAATTTGCATGGAATTTATGATTTCTTTACATTTGATGCCATTCTGGAATAAAATGCAATTTTACTCCATATCTCTGTACCTGTTGACTGAAGCAGAAAAATGTATAGGACTATTTTTCTTGAGAACTTAATGTAAGGCATCATCCCAATTGTAAATAGAAACAAGGATCCTATAATTTAACAGCTTATTCAAACTAAATCACAGTTTTCTTATCAAGTAAACCTTGTTGCACAACACCAAAAGTAAATGGAAATAGTAGAACATATTTCATAAAAATTAACTCAATTTAAGGTTTTGCACTCGCCAAACTGACTTACCACCACCACTAGTTTAACCAGTTCCATAATCGGCTTAGTTATAATTTCACTCACCAATCTAATTTCATGTCATGGTCTCATTTGATTACTCTTAACTGCAACCCAGTTAGTTTTTACCCACTCATTTCTGGCATTCTTTATAAAAATAAGTAAAACACTCTCAAAATATTTTTTTTAATGGCTTTCGGAAGCAAAATTAGTGTAGGTGAAGTGGTAGAGCATTTGTCAGCATTCAGGGTTAAAATTTAAATAGATATTTGGCTTCATTGGATGCTCTTCTACAAAATACAGTGGAACAGACAAAAAAATGTGAACTAATGGAATTATAAATGTCCTGATCATTATCTCCATTTCAGACTTAAAAAATAATGTCAGATCTAGTTGAGAGTTTACCTCCGTTCACCTTCTTCACCTTCCTCATCCTCAATATACTCATCGTCTTCCTCATCTTCATATTCATCATCACCATATTTTTCAAACTCATCATAATCAAAGTCAACACCAAAAATATCCTGGGCTTCTTGCAGAGCTCTGAAAATCGAAACATTACAAATTTTAAATTTCAAGCAACTGAAGGAAAAATACAAAAAATTGTAAAGTTCGGATGTCAAGGAAACTTTTTCTTTCAAAACAGAAGAGATACACAATATCAGTAACTACAACTACACGACACTACTTCAATAAAGAAACAATAATTCATGGGAAAACAATTACGGACAAGAATACAACCACCCTGTACCAGTGAAAAAGTGTACACAGAATAAAACATCAGTTTCGCTTCACCAAGCAAGAAGTCGAGCAAAAGTGATCCGAGTAATAATTTAATGTGAATCTCTTAACCTTTTTTAAGAGTTGCAATAAATGAGAGCGCAATATACATGCAAAACAATAAACAGTTTTTGGATATACATATACTAACTGACGAGCCTTAAAGCCCCAAGAAGGAAAAAAAACTTATACTAACGCATCATGGAAAATGGGTTTCCTTTTTTTCCGTTTGTCTTTAATTGGCTGTCCATCATCATCAACAATGAAATCATCTTCATCCGACTCTTCTTCTCCTTCTTCGTCCAGAGGCTCAGGTTCCAAGCGGGAGGCACCTCTTTCTGAAGCTGGATGATCTTCTTCCTATGGTATATCAACACAAGTCAGAGAACAAAGTAGTTTGTTTGTTGTTGTTGTTTTTTTGTTTGTTTGTTTGTTTTTTTTTGGGGGGGGGGCTTTACGGCTCATGTTGACATCAAAGGTCATTGGAGCCCTAAAAACTCGTACAGGTAGGGAAAATGCAGTTACGCACTAGAGAGAGCCAACATGACTCTCCCCGTGTGTGGGACTCGCTGAATGACTCAACTATACCCACTAAAAACCCTCCTGATAAAAACAAAACATATCTCAAAACCAAATATCAAAAACATTGACAAACAAATGAGGGGGAACAAAAATGAGGGGAGGACATAACATGAGGGGGGACAAAAAATGAGGGGTAGGACAAAAAATGAGAGGAATGGAAAAAAATCAGGAAAATGAAAGATACCCTAGCCTTAATAGCATTGGGATCAAAAAGAACAAGAGGTGACCAAGGAAGATCAGGAAAGAGAAAGGAAGGAGCCTAACACAAGTAAGGGGAAGTAAAACAAAGTAGCAAATTAACAATATTTTGTAATATACATACTTACAAAATGAATAAATAAGCTTTAATGCTAACTACTAAAGTGAGAGAAAAATATTTTCACAGTGGTACAAAAGAAAATGCAGATTATATGTTTTGTTATGCTCAATAGTTTGCTTAATTTCAAACCAATTTAATATTGCACAATATGTTTTGTTCAATTTCAAACGAATTTAAATGAATAAATTTGATGCATAATTCTTTAGTTGGTCCAAATACAATAAGGTGAATAAAAAGAAAAACTAATCTGGTATTCAAGGAATTTCAGAAAGTCTTATGTGATACAGTCTCTGAAAATTCTATTTATGATGCAATAGAATATCATCTTAAATATATTTGCACTGTTTATGAAAGATTCCTCCATGTCAATAACAAACTAATGTATTATATAGCAATGGAAGAATGAATGCAATATCAAACTTCAATGGTGGTTAATGAAAATAGATAATAAAATAATTCTGTGCTATAAAACATGCCCAACATGTTTTGAACAACTTGTCCTGAAAGATACAGACTAAATTAAAATGGCATCAAAACAAAAGAAGAAAAATTCACAAATATGTCAGAAAAGGTGCCTGACACTTAGTAGTTTGCCCAGTGATTAAAATTCAAGAGAGGTTTCCAAACTTACATTATCAGAACCTTCAAATAATTCATTAGCGATAGCATCTCGCTCATCATCTTGTTGCTCCTCTTGCTCCTCTTCCGACTCCTCATCTTGAATTCGTTTTAGCCGCTTAAATTTCTACAAGGAGGTAAACAAAACTTCATCAATAGAACTTAAATGATGTGCCACAAAGCTTGATGCAAGTCACCACATTAAATAAATAGTTTTCAAGGAAACCAACCCGTCTTTCG
This sequence comes from Laupala kohalensis, assembly GCA_002313205.1. Taxonomy (NCBI): domain Eukaryota; kingdom Metazoa; phylum Arthropoda; class Insecta; order Orthoptera; family Trigonidiidae; genus Laupala; species Laupala kohalensis. The sequence goes on from NNCF01128461.1 coordinate 176,827, forward strand.
ACTTTAACTCCTAAATTCTCTTCAAGAAGATCATAATCATCATCTTCCAACCGATCATCTAATTCATCATCACTTTTTTTGCGCTTCTTTGATCCAATTGACCCATCAGAATCCTCTCCTTCACTTTCATCAATTGGAGCATCATCAATTAAATCCTTAAGTTCCTCCCTCAGTCTTTCCTCATCATCTGTGATAAAAGTATGTGTTCAATTAGAGCCTGAATAATGACATACATCAGATCACAAACAAGATGAAACCATTTCAGAATTAAAGTATTAACATATGATCCAGTAGGCAATGTATTGAGAATAGGATATAAATCAACTAAATTCTAATTATGCCCCAACAAGACCATTTAATTTTGCGCAGTGATTAGTCATCATTGAAAACAAAATACAAAAAGAAATAAGGTTTAAAAAATGTAACCTTCTTCATCTTCTTCTTCCTCATCACTGGCAGCTCTCTTTGATTTTTTTTTCTTTTTTTTCACAATATAATCACCTTCATCTTCTTCCTCCTCATTCTGAAGATCATAAATTATGAACAATAAGAAGTTATATACCAAAAGAATGACTATATTTTAATAAACAAGTGAAATTCTTAAGAATGCGCCAACTAGTCTCCAATCTGCAAAAAACTTGGCTCATTTTTTCGAATAATTTTGTGCCATAATTTCACTTAAAATGAAAAGGCTATGTGAACAATTTAATGCCTACCTCGCTCTCTTCAGCTTCCGAATCAAGAAAGTCGGACATTTTTCCTCAATGGAATTAGAAAAGCAATCCTGAAAACAATAATTCATAAGTGTAAAGAAACGTCATAACCTTCAACACATTAAATGAATATTTCAGTAATGGTTCTTACTGCGAGTTAAGGTAACAGCAGGTACAAATAACGAAGCAAATGATCAATGGTACGATACAGTGTTGCCAACTCGGATTTAGAGAAAGAGAGAGCTAAGAGAACAAAAAACACGATTCGTAAAATTGATCTCGAAAAGTTTGCACACCTACGAACTAATGTTTTTCAAACCAGAGAAATTTGGTCTACCCATCTAATGTTCGCTAATCAGCAATAGTGTTGAAGTTTAAATAGAAGTTCAAGTTCCAATGTGCACTCTTAGAAAGGCCAATTAGACCTTCTGAAAACGATGTAATTTAACTTTTGTTAATGATAATAATCAATTTATAGTCTAAAAAGAAGTACAAACTGCGTATGACCAATAATTAAGACTCTAATCTAATTAAATTAATTATGTATTTTAATCATTAATACAGTGGAGCCTCTTTAACTCGAATCCCCGTAACTCGAAATCCTCTCTAAGGCGAAGAAATTAGCCATTCCCTTCCGTTGAAGAACAGAAAACCCTACAATTCGAATTATTTAGACGCTGTTACTCGAACTGAATATGATTTCCCAATGATGTACTATTCATACATATCACGCTCTCTAATTCGAACTACAAATCTAGCAGACTCTATAACTCGAAAAAGCAGTATGTAAACTTTGCGGCCTCTGTAAATCAAAATTCCTTTCGACTCTTTAACTGCAAACAATAGTTTCTTTGTCGTCAATAACCAATTCCAAGAAATTATTTCGTACTTCCATTGAAAGATGTTGTGATATCGAAGACAATATATTTAGTGTCTTGTTTGCAATCGAAAATACAATTGACAAAGAATGTGTTAATTCCTTGACTCAAGAAAATTACAGATTTCTTTTAATATATGCATATTTTCAAGTTGTTGCTTTACCATAAAATAATCTTAATAGATGTAATTATGTACAACACAAATGTAGTAAAACTCTATAAGTTGATTTTTTTAATTTTATAATGACTTCAATAACATATGTCTCTATAAGTCGAAACTGATAATGTTAAAAATTTCTTATCTCGAAGTCCTCTATAACTCGAAAACTCTTTAACTCCAAACTTATAACCTTTCCCTTGAAGTTCTAATTAAAGAGGCTCCACTGTATTTGAATTATTGCACTAAAATTAGAATCTAAATGTGCAATTCACGGTGCAAGAAAGAGGTGGGCCGAACACTCATCTCTGCGATTAAGAACTTTCTTAAGGTGATCTCGAGGGTGCGGCATCAGTGTTCCGCGCCTGCACCAGATGGTGCTCATCGTGGATGGGCTGCACGGCTTAAATTGTTACAAGTCCCACTGAAACATAGAATGCGAGTGCCATGTCCGCCGGAAACCGGCGACTCAGGCACTCATTAGCGGGGAAAAGTGGAAGTGAAGGTAGAAACGAGGTAATGATAAAAAGATAAAATGGTGGGAGTTATGGCGGGTTTATTGATAGAAAGATGATTGAGGTGAAAGGATGAAATTGAAAAAGAGATAGTTAAGGGAAGAATGAGGGAATGGGGAGTTGAAGTATGTCGGAAGGATACCGACGGTGAGCACGGGGATTGACTCTGCAGAACAGATTCCGAGAGTACTTATGGAAGATGTTGGGGTGCGGTCGTGGAAGGCCTTCCGAATATGTTTCCGGGCACGAAGGAAGATGAATTTAGTGATGGGTTCTAATTTGGAAATTCGACGAAGATAAGAATTGAGGGTGCCCATGGGTTTAACAGCCATCCGCAGGAACCTGTTTTCGAGAATGTGAAGGCGACGATGAATTTTATTGGAAAGGGTAGCCCAAGTTTACAGGCATAGAGTGCCAGGCTACGGACACATGTTTTATAAAGTAAAAGTTTAATTTTTAGCCGGATCCTGCGATTACAGAAAATAGGAGAGAGGCGGGCAAGAGTGCTGTTCATTTTCTGAAAAAGAGACTTTCCCTGATTTTCCCAGCGAAGCTTCCTGTCCATCGTGATCCCAAAGTACTTGACACTTGTGGACCATCCCACAGTGGTGTCCTTGTCCTTGAGTGACGGCAGTTTTTGAAAGGGCTTGCTGGAGAGGTAGCGCAAAGTGAAGATAATTGCCTGGCACTTGGAGGGGTTCAAGGTGAGCTCATTAGAAGAGCTCCAAGTGTCCAGGTGGGAGGTAGNGAAGATAATTGCCTGGCACTTGAAGGGGTTCAAGGTGAGCCCATTAGAACAGCTCCAAGTGTCCAGGCGAGAGGTAGCTGTTTGAAGATTAGTGATAGCAGAAGGAAGATTGTAGGTACGTGCCGCATAAGCAATGTCATCGGCATAAAGAAATTCAGAAACGTGCCCAGGTGCCGGAAGATCATGAAGAAACAGATAGAAAAGAGTGGGTGCCCAGACACTACCCTGGGGGACCCCAGCGCAGATGGGGCGGATTGTGGATAAGGAGCGATGGTAGCGTACCTGGAAGGATCGTCCGGAGAGGTAAATGCGCAGGATATGATGAAAAACGGGAGAAACTAAGGAAGAGGTTTTGCGAAGGAGAAGGTCGTGGTGAAAAGTGTCGAAGGCAAAGGAGAAATCGAAGAATATAGCAAGAATGGAAATTTGTCGAGATAGGATGGGATCTAATTCATGAGTCATGCGCAGAGTCTGCAAAGCTGCAGACTTGTTACGCCTGAAACCGAACTGGGTAAGACGAATGGCATGAGTGGAGTCTAGGTGCGAGGTACGTTTGGCAAGGATAAGGCGCTCCAAAAGTTTGCCAAGAAGCAAAAGAAGAAGACTAATGGGACGATAGTTATTAGGGTCCCGAAGATTCTTTCCCTGTTTGGGAAGGAGAATGATGGTGATGAGAGAAAGACCAGAGTTAAAGTTGTTAGTAAGAAGAAGAACAGCGTAATGTGGAAGATGACGATGATAAACACCACGATTCTTGTCGAAGCCACACACCTTGTTGGTTTTCACTCTCTTCAGGGCGGTCTTGACCTCCCAGACACCCAGGGTCCACTCATCGTCTAGTGTGGTGGGAGATAACGGTGGTAGAAGTGTGGTTAAAGAAGAAGGGTAGGACGTAATGCTAGTAGTGAAGAAGCGATTTTCCAGGATCTCTCCGAAGATCTCAACTTTCCTGGCCGGGTCTTAAGAGGGAATAGGCGAACCTGGAGTGAGGAGAGGGGTGATGGCAGTGGAAGGGTTTCGGAGAGTCCTCTGGATCTTCCACACATCGTCGGAGGTTGAGACGTTAGCCCTGGCAAGATAGGCTTGCCATTGTTGGGCCCGGAAGTCGCGAAGTCTGTCCTGCAAGATGCGTCGGGTGTAGAGGAAGTAGGATTTGTCAGAAGGGTCTCTAGTTCGGTAGAATCGCCGTTAAGCACGACGACGTTCCGCTATCAGAGCGAGAATGTCCTGCGAGGTGTCCGGGTGAGAAGAGGAGACAGGGGTGAATGTGCTAAAATGTCAAAAGCTCGTCAACATGTGATTTGTCATGTGAGAAATTGCTCTGTCAATGTCGTCAGGTGAAATAAGAGGAAGGTTGGAGTTCACCTTATGGCTGAGCCGTGAGGTGTACTCTCGCCAATCTGTCTTGATAGATGGAGGAGGTTGAAAGTCGTGGAGGAAAGGGCCTAAGTAGGTGGAGAAGACAATAGGGAGGTGATCGGAAGTAAATTCAAAGCGGGTATGGGTGGTAGAAATTTGTAGATTAGAAGGGTGAAAGACTATGTCTAGGATGTCGTGCGGTACGTCGTTGATGAGGTGGGTCGGACCAGAGGTAGGAGGGATAAGGAGAGTCGGGTGATGTGTGAGGTATGTGGCCAGGGATCTACCGCCGATGTTGCAGACTGTGCAGCATCAGTCGGTATGTTTGCAATTGAGATCTCCGGTGATGACGATGCAGTCACCCAGACCTCTGAGTATGTCGAGATCCGCCCCGTCGAGAGCTTTGCGAGGCCGCAGATAAGCGGAAACCACTATAACTGGACATCGTTGGGTGCCGAACTCCAAGACCGTGGCTTCAAGAGAAGAAAGAGTAGGAGTGGGAAGCCGAGTGTGGGGTATCGTTTTACGAATGGCGATGGCTGTACCGCCGTGTGGGTTTAGATTAGGAGTGACGTAGGGCCTACCATATCGATAGATGTAGTACCCCTAAAGAGAGAAAGACGAAGAAGGTGTAAGCCATGTCTCCTGGAGAAGAAGAACATGGATAGAGAAATCGGAAAGAAATTGTCGAATTTCCGCATGTTTACTGGCCGTCGTGCCACGGAAGATCCAAGACGCAAAGGAGGTAATACTGTTGGGGACCATTTTGAAGAGGGGGTAAGAACTTGTAAGGCGTTAAGAGCCTTGGGGACGAAGGGGCCAGAGGCTGAAAGAATGGGAAGAATTAATTTGATCGCGTCGAAAATAGCACGCAGATCAATATTTTTAAGAAATTGCAAGACCTTAGTTAAGGACTGAAGGTCTGCAGCTGTGACACTAGAAGGAAATGAAGAGATGTTGCCAATAGAGGGTGAAGCTGAAAGTGTAGAATGACCCGTGGTTCCTTTGCACGATTTTGGCAAAGTATGCAACAGCGGCTTCGGGTCTGGTGCAGCGGCCACGTTTCCTTGCACTATGGTATTAGCCCTCCGAGCAGCCTGTGCACTGGTGCGCTGCTCTTGAGCGCGAGCGACCTGCTCAGTGCGACGTTTTCTCAGCTTGAGAAATGCCGGGCAACCCGACCAGGATGCGCAATGGTCACCCGCACAATTGTTGCAGGTGAGTCGCCTTGGCCGTGGGGAGCACTGTGCCAGACTGTGGGGACCTGCGCACAGGGGACACACAATGTCACGGCCGCAGTGATTGCGGGTGTGACCCCAAGCCTGGCAACGAGTGCTATGAGCGATCCACTCACGCCTGTTACACTCTTCGTGCGTAACCCGCACATTCCCCAAATACCGTACAGTTTGCCGGAATTGTTGAATTACGGAGTGCGCCAGTTCCACCACATGGAGCCTCAGGTGTATTCTACCATCCGTTCCATTCTTTCGTTGGAGCTCCGAAAGATGAAACACCTGGAACCCCTGATTCTTAATATCCTCGCGGAGTGATTCGAGGTCTTCTTTCGGCTGAAGGCCCCGAATCACAAGGCGGTGACGTCGCTCTTCCGTCACCCGGTGAAAGAAAAATGAGATGTTGGCGTCCTCATTCTTCAGCGCAATCAGTTTTCGGACCACCACCTGGTGGACTTGGAAATCGACGACGTGTACAATAAAATGTGAACGCGTGTTCCGTCCAGTCAGCTTACACTTCGAACAAGTTTGCAGGACTCGCAGCAGTTCCCGCCAATCGAGGACATTTTCGACGTATATGTCACCGCCCCGTCGGCCGTTACCGGTGTAACCTCTAGTACCGTTGGTATTGGTAGGAGAGGTTAAAGATGGGGCGGAAGTAGGAATTGGTTGGGAAGCAGTTTTCCCTACACTGTCTTCAGTTGACAAGCCTACCTTCACCGGAAAATCTAATATTATGGGTTCAGAAACGGAAGCAGCGATCATTGGCCCTACCGATCTTATCGAATTTACAGCGCCCCTCACCTCAGTGGTCATGGTTTCGTGGTTGTCAGCGTTAATAGGGGGGCTAATTGGCGCAAACCAGTTTGTTAAATTCAGGAGCCGACGATACTGAGCGGGTTTGGAGCGAAAGATCAACTTCGCCGGTGTAAAGCCCTCCTCACACTCCATATTATCATGAGGGCGAGGCGCATGAACAATCCTGGTAATGCACTTTGGTGCAGTCTTTACTACAATACTATCCGCGGTTGACTTACCGGGTAGCGTCAGAAAACTGGAGGCAGCAGGCTTGGTCGATGGAAGGAGCGCGGAGGACACCGGTTCGCGGAGCTCGGTTGACGCCATCAGGGAAGCAGAACGGGTGGCCAGCAAACGTTGCCGTCTGGTGCCCAGCACCTGCTTACGAAGCGATCGTGCTGACTTGAAGCTCCGGTTGGCGGGGGACCATTTCGCCGCCGCGGTGGTAAAAGACGTCTCAGGAGGCACGCTGTCCACACTTCCCGGATAAGTCGGGTACGACCCGAAGGAAGCCGTCGATAACCGGCGGATCAATATTGGCAGTCGCGATCGCAATATAAAAAAATATCGAAGCACGAAAAAATAAAAATAAAAAAGATCGGTAACGCTCGCAACAACAAGAGCGCAATTGGCTGAACTTATTGCATCCTAAGAAGCAGCCAGAATAGTAGGAAACGCCTATGCGTCACAAGGTGGATGCAACCCGTACGCCACATGTTGCAGTGAAAACTACAACTAAGCGCGCAAGTTCTCGCCCAAGGGTTCAAACTGCGCGCCGCGAGACCACGTGGTCCGAAAAAGAAAGAGCGTAAAAACACCCGACATCACCGAAGAGCACCGAATGCGTGGGAAATGCGGAGCGGTCCACACACTACCGAAGCTGGACTCGGAATTCTTAAGGTGATCTCCACTCATTTGTCATCCCGAGCAACCGTTCGCCGAAAAGCGACTAGTGTAGTGCTCGCCCTTTCCCGCAGCACTCGGCCTTATGAGACACTTCACAGTCCAGTCACGTGGTGGTTTGGTGGGGAAACATATAGAAGTTTCTTTCTCAATCGATTCTTATATTTTCGGAGGCACTGAATCCGAATTTCAATTTTGCTACCTCGTACATCCTGTGCGTTTTGAGAAAAGTTTTTAAAAAATTAGAAAAAACGCAGTTTTTTAGTTTTCTGTTTATAACTCGAAAAGGATGCACTTGTGGAGAAAAAATACGAATGCAAAATTAAAGTGCATTAAATTCCCTGCAAATTAAGTCTTTAAAGATTTTGTCTGACGAACAGATATCGCGCTAGAGCTGTGAATTTTCTGCCAAAATTTTGAAATGGACCCCCAAAACCAGTTTTTCTTATGTTGTTCGCTTACAAGTAGAAAATTACATACTTTTAGAGACTATTGTACGACACAAAAATAAACTACGTTAAATTTCCTTCAAATTACGTCTTTTGTAGAGTATTTTTCGTCAGATGAACATTTTAGGCGTAAGTTAACACCTCAGAGCGCGCTTAAGTTGAGTGAGTATTAGACGCAACCACTATGCGCAGAACACTTCAGAGAGAGTTCTTCTTTCACAACATACTATTTGAAATAATTCAACAAGATTCAAATAATATATATGTATATTGTGGCAGAACGGGGTTGTAAAATTAATAATAATGAATATTTAAATGTAAATGCCTCGGCTAGTTCTTCTCAGGGTTCCACAATATTTAAAAAGGGGTACGATTTCTATCCGAAGGAAAAGGACCATGCAATGGTTCCACTTAAGGAAAACGCAGGACAAATAAATCCATTAATAAAGCTATTTTAATTGCTAAAATATCCCTTGATTAAATAAATTTCCCCCAAAAGACAAATACAAATCTTCGTCATTTCACCGTCACTTTAATGCAAAAATGACATTATCACTACCCAAGACACAAACAGAAATTCCCCCAAAAGACACAAAAACAAATGGTTCTCATTCAACCATCACCTTTATGACGAAGTGACCTTATCACTACCAAAACACAAACAGAAATTCCCCCAAAAGACACAAAAACACATTGATATCATTTAACAATCACTGAATTTAAAATCTAATCTTCTTTAGTTTAATTAACAATAAATCTCTTTGTCTCTTATCAAAAACAAAACACTGACTTTACTCAATGGCAGGATTCATTTCAGACTACAGTCTGTCTGGACACTAAGTTATTCTAAAGTTTGTACAATTATTACGTAATCCAGGCCATGACGCGCAAGCGCAAATACGGTGTTGGTTTATACAGTCACCAACAGACGTACCATACCTCTCGAGATGACAATTACCGCCGCTAAGTAGGGTCCTCCCGGAGATCAGCCCCTCAACAGTCTGTGAGCCGTTAGCTTTTCGCTAAAAGCCTCC
>NNCF01128461.1:188885-206107 GCA_002313205.1 Laupala kohalensis
ACTTTTTATCTTATCTAGGAATTTTTGCTGAATTTTTTGAATCCGCCTCTGCCTTAGGGCCCTTGATCGGAATTGATGGGATGGTCCCTTGCTTGCTTCCGGAGAGTAAATTAGTTTTTTTCCCTCCACGTGGTCATACGCAGTTTGTACTGTTTTTTGACAATAAATTTATTATTATTATTATTAAATTTATTATTATTTACTATTATTTTGTATTGCTTTTTCTGAAAACTTGTTCTGTTAGTACGTAAGATGTGAAGCAATATTTCCCTATTTTATTATGAAACTAGATCGTAATATAGTTTTACTGAGCACATACTCGAGCAAATTTAACATGTAAACGTTCTATTTTGGAACATAAACGCACTTTTAGAATATTATTGGAATATAATCCGCTCCTAAATTAAAGGTGACAAATTACGTTTTCAAGTGCTACTTCCAAACTACTTTCTATATTTTCAACAATTTAACTTCTTAACCAACAATGCAGTGTATACATACGTAATTATATGATGAATATAAAAATTAGTCAATTCGTCCAGAGACGCTTGGCACTGTTCTTCTCATCATCTTCATATAATGCTCGACTAAAGAAGGTCCTGGATTCCCATCTTAAAGATTATTATAATTATTGAGATTGAATAGTTATATTTTTGAATACATGTTCAGTTATGAAAATACCTTGTATCACGACAGTCATAGTAGATGGTTGATCATCATGACGTTCGTGTAACTGTCTTCATCGGCATAATATTTGTCGGTGTTGGCGCAAGTTCCTTCGCATTTTTCACATAGTATAAAGCAAACCAGTCTTTCTACACTCTCAACTCTCTTTACAATCCTTCTTTAACTTGAAGGATATCAGCTGGAGAAGTTTGCCGGATACGGGGGATTTCAAGATTATAGATTGTTCTTTAGTGCCCACCCCAGGTGTTCAACCTTTTCTTCATTTCCTAGCCATTGTTGCACATGGTAGAATACTCTCAATGAATGTTGTAGTGCTACTGCTAAAGTAGGGGGGAATAAGGCAATATTTGACATCACCTTATATGCCGAAGTTACGTATTGCCTGTACCTCAATTTGTTCAATGACGTACAGTATTTGCCTGACCCATACAAAAAAGTGAAATTGTTCTCCTGCATTGACAATTACCTCAAGATTGGTTTCAGGGTCCGTAAACACTTTTTTCCCCGGCTCCAAGGCGTACACGTTGTCAGGAGTACACAATCCCACCATAACCAGAAATCTATATCTTCCTCCATAACTGTCATAGGCATGATGAGGTACCAGGCTATTGGCAGTGACCACGCCCGTGCCTGTGCCAGTAAACAGCTTGTCTTCCTGTGCCTGTTTGTAGAGAATGTTGAACTCCTTGAATTTTATAGTCAACATGGAAATCAGTTGACGTTTGTTCCTTGAATTGGCTAGGAAGTTTTCGTGGGTTACTGTGGGCACCATTGTGCCAATGATATCTAGATCGATGAAATTTTTTTGCTTCATCTCCTCGAGAGCTACATCTTCTTACAATTTTTTTCTGAATCAAGGAATCCGTCAAAAACTACAATAGCAGTAGGCTACCTCAATAAAGTCATCACCCCGATTTTATCGAAACAAAACAAAACTTAACCTATAATTTAGCACTTTTTTTGGTGGGGCTTTAGGGCTTGTCAACATCGAGGTCATTAGAGCCCATTATTTTAGCACTAATTAAGTACAATTTGCACCAAAAAAAATTTTTTTTGGTACACGTCTGATATACTCATAATTGCAATTTAAACAGTGGGGGCGCTAGCTTGATATAAAGATAGTACCCCCACGTTGACGTAATAGCATCATTTTCAGATTTTGCAAACAATGGAATTTAGTACAGGCAAAGCAAAAAATTTTAATTAGTAACAAACGTTTCTTATCGACAAATTACACAAAAATTAACAGTTTTGCAAAATAAATAAATAAAATCAATTCTACATCGAAAAATAAGAAACTTTTATTCTATTACTTTTTACCGTCAAATGCACATTTTTGTTGAAAGACGTTAATAAATCTTGTTAACCAGATGGAGTTCTAACTTAACCTAAAGCTAGCTCCCCCACATTGANTCAGGTAGATTGAAAAATTTTAGCAAAAATTCTTAGATAAGATCAAAAGTAAGCTACATGTTATAATACTAATAGAATATCAACATGTTTGTAATTTAACGCAAAAAATTTATTTCACATGTACAAGTTATTATTGAACTATAGATTATTCTGAAAATAGTGTTTATAAACCATAACAATTGAAATAACACTAAATTCGCGATTTATTGTAACAATAAACACGCCTCTAGACAAAGCCTAGAGAACCTGTATAAGAAATTCCCCTCTACCCGAAGGAAAAACGGAGAAAAAACCCGGGCCAGGATGGGGTAACAGAATTAATGTACACAACCGTGCCAAAATTGAGTATACATAAAACTAAATTAATATGAATCATAAGACACAACACAATCATACAAGAAAATAGTTTTTGAAATTGTTATAGTGTTATTTTAAAAGTATTACAGCAATGGCATGATAAAGTACAATACCGATTTAACTTTTATTAAAATCAATAAATTCTTTTACATTGTAGAAACACTGGTGCAGGAGGTAGCTTTTAACCGCGGATTTGAAGAGAATCATTTTTATAATATCTTTTTGTGGTATGCCTACCACAAATCGTAATTGCCGCCACCGCAGCGACAATCGGGGCAACTCGTGCCGCCCTGGTCAGCGCCGTGCCGGGCGCGCTCAGGCGAAAAGCAAGCGGAAGGAGCCCCCACGCGGCCTGCGCAGGGGCCTCTGCGCAGTCCACCGCCACCACTTCCACCTGGCCGGCTGGTCGCCGCCACCACCGCCACTTAAGTTGGGGACTTAAGGGCAGCGATACGGCACAGCAGAGAAGATAGGAAGTGGAGTAGAGAGAATTGAAACTACTTACGCTTGTTACCACGATCAACAACATTACGATGACGCTGCTTTCACCTTCGGATCTCTCTCTCTCTCTGAACATCGGAACATCGAACTTCTTGAACTCTCGGAAGACGACCCGGTCACGTTATTGGTACCTTTCTATAGTCCGCCTGGCTCGAACTAGATTGTTCTCTTGTAATAGTTGGGACAATACACCGATCGTTATAAATATAGTGCCTGTACTTGTTGGTTCGTTCCCTAGCGGGAGACAACACTTTTATATTTTGGGGGGGGAATTACATGAATGATTCCCGAAAGATTTGGTCCTTCTTGGCAAAGAGTGGTTGACACTCTAGGGCGATGAATATTATTAATATTGCGAGTATTGTGTTCGTGAACGAGACGTATGAAGCAAGGGTGGCACTTCAGTAATTCTGTTTTAACAAACACGACCGTTTCATAAATATAAATGCAGGGAAGTGTTAAGATATTAAATTCCTTGAATAAAGGTTTACAAGAGTTTCGGGGGTGAGATTTACAAATTATCCGAACTATCCTCTTCTGAATTCTGAAAGTTTGAATACTCTGACCGGAATTGCCCCAGAAGGTAATGCCGTAACGTAAATGGGAGTAAACGTTTGCAAAATATACGCAACGGGAAATACGTGGACTAACTACGTTAACTAAGATTCGGAATGCGTAACATCATTTGCTTAATTGGGAATCAAGTTTGTCAATGTGACAATTCCATTTGAGTTTGTCTTGAATATGAAGACCTAAGAATTTTGTATTCGTAACAGTTTTTAATTGTGTTTCGTTTAAAGAAAGAGAAGCCTGGGGTAAAGATTTTGTGATACTATTGAGAAATGACATAGACACTGTTTTGTCAGAGGTTACAATGAGACGATTTGCATGGAACCAAGCCGAAAGGTTAGACAAAACGTTTTGAGCGTTGGCGTGTTTACTTAGTAAATAAGTGTCATAAGCAAAAAGAACCATTTTGCAATCTGATGTGGATGATGACAGGTCGTTTACATACAATAAAAAGAGTATAGGGCCGAGAATTGAGCCTTGGAGTACTCCGCAAGTAAGTGGCTCTGTTTCTGAAAGACAAGACTGATGGATTTTGTTTTTAGTATAGGATATTTCGTCCTATTATCTATCTATTAAATAAGAAGTTAGCCATTGATGTGGAAGTCCACGAATGCCTAAAGAATGCAATTTGGAAGGGAGACCCCCCAGGGGACTTACAACTAGTAAGTACGTGTTTGGCAAACACGGGTCCCCGAGCTGAGTCTGGTATTACTTCCACTTGTGTGAGGCTCCTTCCTTTCTCTTTCCTGACCTTCCTTGGTCACCTCTTGTACTTTCCGATCCCGACGCTAGGGTTAGGGGATCTTTCATTTTCCTCCTTTCCTCATTTCAGTTTTTCTCTTTTTTTAATGTTTATGTAATGATTTTATATATAGTAATTCAGGAGGGTTTTTAGTGGGTATGGTTGAGTCATTTGGCGAGTCCCACACGCGGGGACAGTCATGTTGGCTCTCCTTAGTGCGTAACTGCATTTTCCCTACCTGTACAATTTTAGGGCTCTAATGACCGCGATGTCGACGAGCAGTTAAGCCCCACAAAAAAAATTGAAAGGAGAATTTCATGATCGATGACATCGAATGCTTTGGATAAATCAAGAAAAACACCCTGAGGATTTTCTTCACGGTCAAGAGATGTTGTAACATCGTTTGAGGAAGAAAATATGGTGCCCATAGTTAAAAGGATTTCCTAAAACCGTGTTGATCGTCAGAGAGAATGTTTTTTTTAATAAAAACAATAACTCAACAATGTCGTTTATTGGTCTTATTTTGACAAAGTTGTCAATAACAACCATTATCAAGCATCCCTCACCTCAAAAACACCGAAAATTTGGTGTATACAAATTCGGTGTTACTTCGTACACCGAATTTGAGTGAAGGTGGGTACACCAACATTGCGTGTAGGCGAGTACAACGAACTTGGGTGTAGGCGTGTACACCGAATTTGGGTGTTAGCAATACATCCAAATCAAATAATTATTGTTTTGGAGTTTTGTGACATTTTTTTGTTATTAATATCTCAAATAATAGTCCATTACAGACAAATTATTTACTTCTTAAGGTTGAAAATTACTTGTCAATGCAGACAAAATGTATACATAATTATCAAGTGTTTTATAATGTAGTCTATAAATACTTTTGTTATAGCAGTATGTTTGTTAATTTTCTTTATACTGATATTTGTCTATAGCAAATTTAATTAACAATCCTTTGCGAAATATTATTTTAGTACCGTTAAACAAATTATGCAAATTTGTTATTATTTCGCGAAATTATCCCGATATATCGATATTTTCTTTCGATATATCGATATTTGCGAGCAGGTTGCGAGTTCGATGTAGGTAGCGCCACGGTTGCCTGCACAGTAGAGTTGAAAATGTGTTCGCGCTGAGCATTGACGGTTGGTCTAATGTCAGCTGTTGGAACATGTTGGAGGTGGCTTGGAGGCGAAAGATATTCGTGCGCTGTTCGTGCCTTAATGCTAGTTTGTGTTTATTTATGTGTATCTGTGTTCATGAATATCATACTTCGGGAGAAAATGCCAAGCCAGGAAGCAAGTAGTGGTTGCACAAAATTACCCAGCAGATTCTTTATGGCAAGTTATTAACACTATTTCTTTCACTATTTTCACTGTTGAGTCTTATCATGTTTATTATAATTGTCATGAAAATTTTGCTATTATTATTATTCATTTCAGTTGCAGAAAACTCCAATGCTGATGTCAGGAAGTACAAAGTCTGTCGGGAGCATTTTCCAGAGGAAATGTATGTTAGACACGATTTAAAGGAATTTGCTATGACAACATTCTTAATTAATCTTACCAGGATAATATGAGAAGAAATGGGATCAAGCTTGGATTCTGTAAGTATTATCGAAGAACTTGATAATGGAACAATTTCCTGAACAATGGCATCTAGGGAAGCACCGTATTTAGAACAAACATTGGTGTTGAAATAGCAATAGAGAAGCAATCTTGTGTGTTTGATATTGAGGTGTAAATTATCCTTGTTTCCGTAATATTTTGTTACTGTTAATAGTATTATTTTCTTCTGCGCTCAATCTAGACACAGTTGTGCAAGTTACCTTAGTATTTATAATTTATTTGCAATTGAAATATTTCTTTACACTGCTCCATATTGACATATTCATCTTTCAGTTATTGACATCTGATACAGCTGTATATGCACCCTTTGTATCTGTTACTTCATTAATTGCAATAATTATATTACTTATCTGTACAGTCATCCCAGTGAAATATCAGAGTAAAATTTTTTTTTTAAACCTTTAATCACACACATTTTTTGTCATATATCATAAACTGTATTTCACTAAACAATTCTGAAATATTTTTTTATTTAACAGTACAAAATAACACTGAGAATTAATTTCTGAACATCAACATTCTGGGTGTAATTTTTTGAATGAAAAATTAAATTTATATGCCCCCAGAAATTATTCTGAATTTTTTCAAGATTTGTTTACCTTTGACATAAACATAATTAAGATTGTTTTATTTAAGAATTTTTTGTTATTAAGTCGTCATATATTTTTTTACATTATGCCTCATCCCTATCATTCTTAAGGGCCGAATTCAGAGTCTGCACCACCGACTAGTCTGCACTTATACTTCAAGGGAACCCTTAAGTAATAAGCGTTTGCTTCAAATGAGGAACCACTTAAGTGGATTCGAATTCCAGAAACGGCACTTAAGTGTGACTTCCACTTGAGTGCGCTGATGCCATGAATAAACCCTCATTGCTGCGTAGCGTGTGGCAACGTGTAAACGAGTGTGACGTCATTACTATCGTCAGTCGGTCATTGGTTGATAATGTGCGCTGCATACTCTTTTTCCCTGGGTCGACCACGCCGGTTTGTTTACGTGAAATCTTGACTGTTTCCTCGTTCATTTGCGTTTGCATCAAGAAGTCAGATAACGTTTCCGTTTTAGACAAGAAGAAAGCGTGGGATGCCATCTCAGCAGAGTTTAATGCCGATGCTGAAAATGAATCAGTAAGTAATACAACTTTTGAAGATGTTAATATTCTGTATTGTTCAATATCAAATCTTAAAATGAATAATTTCTGACTTTCAGAGAACAACTGAGGAAGTTGTGGGAAAATATAAAATTTCGGAGAAAGGCAGAGTTGGCCGAAGAAAAGAGAAATATTATGAAAACTGGTGGTGGACCTCCCATCAGTGTCTCATCAACTGACCCAGAACTAGACGCACTGGGAATAGACAACGAACTGAAGAATGGTGTGGACTCGGACACAATGCTATTGCAAGAGTGTGATGTGCCAAGTGGTTTTGTGGAGTGTGTTGTAGATGATGAACTGGTGAACAGTTCATCTGTGCTAAATTGTGAACCATATTCAATGGATTTGGACCATGCCACACAGTTAAATACTATAGAAAATGGAGACTTAAAACGAATAAAGATTTCAAGGAAAGAGATCTTACTAAACAAAGGTGATTATCATGTAGGGAGGGCCAGTTACCCCCCAAGGGACTTACATCTAGTAAGTAAGTGTTTGGCAAACACAGGGCCCCGAGCTGAGTCTGGCATTACTTCCACTTACTTGTGCTATGCTCCTTCCTTTCTCTTTTCTGACCTCCCTTGGCCACCTCTTGCTCTTTTCGATCCCGACGCTATTACACCTAGGGTATCTTTCATTTTCCTCATCCCCCTCATGTTTGTCCTACCCCTCATTTTTTGCACCCCCCCCCCNGTTTTGGTGTGTTGTAGATCAGGAGTGTTTTTAGTGGGTGGGGTTGAATCATTCGGCGAGTCCCACACGCGGGGAGAGTCATGTTGGCTCTCCCTAGTGCGTAACTGCATTTTCCCTACCTGTACAAGTTTGTTGGGCTCCAATGACCTTTGATGTCGACATGAGCCATAAAGCCCCACAAAAAAAAAAATCAGCTGGAAATTGAGAAAGATTTGGGAGATGAGATGTGAAGAACAAAGACTGAAAATTGAATTTAAAGAAGAATTTAGAGACTGCCACGGAAGAGGAAGCCTTTAGAGTTTGCCATCTTACACCGGAACCTGGAAAAGAATAATGATTAGTTAGATCTAACAACCTGCTGTGTATACTTTTGCAAGTTATTTTTCTAACAGTTTACACAAAAGGTTGTGAGATGAAAATAATGAAGTATACTATAACACAGTTTCCTTTCATGTTTTAGATTTTGTATCTTGTTTTTCAACTCTATTTGTATTTTGTTTTTCTTTGCCAACCTCTGCTCTTCATTTTTTTTGTAGAATCTGAATTTGTTTTTTAGAGTAGAAACCTTTTTGTTCTAACTCTCTTTTCAAGTTTTGTATCATAATTTAGTTTGCATTTGGTGGAGGAAGTAGAAATTTTTAATTGGATTAGTAGGAAAGATTTTCTTTAGTGTTATGTTGTTAGCTGTCTTTCTGAGTGAAAGCACTGAAAATGTACAAGAAACTTTCTGTAATAGCAAGGAACCTCTGAAGCATGTTTTACTCCAATGTAGTATTCTTTAAGTTATGGTGTATTTTATTACAATTTAATGGTTTATTTCACAGAGTTCATAATTTTGCTGTTCTGTGTAAATTTCTTACAATTTACTGACTTGTGATAAAATGCTGATATTTTGAATATGGAAATATACTTAATTATTGTGCAATAAATGAAATGTTATTTATCTGACTTGCTCTTTAATTCTTTAATGAGTGTGAAAGTAGTAGAATAGTATGTAGATTCATACTTTGCTTAACAGAATCTTTAATGACTAATGATTAGGTTTCTAATTATTTTTCAGCTATTAATTTAATTTTATGGCCCATATCATACTTCTAATTAGCAAATTATGTAAATTGAAAAGAATTCTTTATAAGTTTGACCTAGATAATTTACCTACCAATTTAATTTTCAAATCATATTCGTTATTGCTAGAAAGAACAATTGAAATTGACAAAAATTAACTTCATTCATATTACTCAATTTAAATGCAAATTTCTCATCCTTCGTTTATCAATGCATTAGTATAGCAACATTAAGGTAAACTATTAAATTTACAGCTGTATCTCATTTGTATTACCCACTGTATTAGAATGTTATTTAAATTCAAATAAGTATATTTAAGGAAGATGCATAATTTTCTCCATAATTAATCCAAGTATATACATTAATTCATTAGAAAACATTAACATTGGAAACTAGACATTTTATGAATTAAACGCTTAAGATACATTACTTGAGAATTTATGAAAACTATCATTTTCAGCACAACAAATTTTGTTTTTACCATAGTAATTTATATATCCTGAAGTCCTTATGCAATCTATCTCTTTTTCATATTATGAAGAATATCTCTTTCACATAGTTAAGTCCTTTGGAGTAGTTTGTTATATTTTTTCTTTCACAACAAAATTATATGTATATAAAATCTGAAATAAATCAGTATGTACCTAAAATGTTTATTTACTAAATGAAACACCTAATGAAGATGCAGGATATTATGTGATTTATTCAGATACATTTATATTAATTTATTGAAATTATTTTATATTCATATTTGAATTAATTTACAGTGATAAGATCAGTCAAACATGACAAATATCTCCACCATTTTTTAACAACTTAGAAAACTATGTTCTGGATTAAATGATAAAAATTAAGGAAAATCATAGACAAATATCATTTATTGGCAAAACTGATTAACACCATGGTTGGGATGAGGCCATAATCAATACATACTCAATGGAAACAAGGTTGACAATAATAAATTTGTCAAAAAACAGTATAACCACGTGGAGGACAATAAACTAATTTACTCTCCGGAAGCAAGCAAGGGACCATCCCATTAATTCTGATCAAGGGCCCTAAGGCAGAGGCGGATTCAAAAATTTCAGTAAAAATTCCTAGATAAGATAAAAACTTAGCTGTGTGTTATAATACTAATAGAATGTCAATGTGTTTGTAATTTAAAGCAAAAAATTTATTTTTCATGTACAAATTATCGAACTATAGATTATTCTGAGTATAGTGTTTAAATATCATAAGAATTGAAATAACACGTCCAGGTCTTCAAAATCCTCTGGTGAAGAGGGGAATTTTACATATTTATTAATATTAGCAGCCAAAAGCTCAGAAACACTAGCTATTGTTCTGCACACTGTTGACTGGCTTACACGAAATAGATCCCCGTACAGCAACTGAAAAATCAAATTTGTGTTAATACTAGAGGTACATAACCTCACATTGCACTACAATGAATTCTTCCCAGAAATGATCCCGAAGCTTAAAACCTCAACGCAATCAGAGTTTTCGTCAATCCCGAAAGCGGCAATCCTCTATTATTAATGGATACACATGATCCTTCCTCGATGAGAGACACAAACTCGAACCACAGTTTCTTTGGAGAAACGGAAGCGTCTTCAAAATTGTACATCGCTAAATGCTTCCATAGGATTTTCCACATCGCGAATATACCTCCTCGGCACTTGCAGTTCCTCCATCATTTCCTCAAACTCCAGAAAGTCCAAATACTCTCCGATATCATCACGCACGGTAGATTTTCGGGTTAATTCGGGAAACACGATACGCAACACACGTCGACAGGCTTCCACGCGAGCGCAATCTCACAGAAATAAGTAGTAGAGGTGTTTGCTTAAGGGCGCGCCACCCGGCACTTATAGCAATGAGTGGTCCCTCAAGGGTTTCCTTAAGTGCTGTCTCTGGTTGACGAATGAGTAGAAGTGTTTGCTTAAGGACATACTCATTATAAGTGCAGACTCAGAATTCGGCCTATATCTACTTGGTCGAAATGACCAATAGAAATAACGTGGAAGTTACTTCTTTCTGCTCTTCAGTTATTCATCGTGTACTATTATATACTGCAAGGTGGCAGGGCCTGGCCTGGGCAGTGCCCAATCCGGAATAAAATATGCAAAATAACTAATTCGGTCATTCTCTCGATAAAATTAAACATTTGTCATAATGTGCTGAAATTTTATAATTTTTTTCGTATTCTTTCGTTAATGGTACGTTTGTTATGAGAATAAAATTTTTACTGGAAAATCAAGTTAAGAATATTTACAGCAAATTAATTGCACATTTATTTTTAAAAAATTATCCCTAGTATGTTTGCGACCGTTATTACTCGAAGCATTAGGTTAAATTATTCATACTTTCAACAGCCTATATATTTGTGTATTATGTTATCAGAATGGATATACATGAATGAAATCTCATGTATACCTGTTGGAAAATATAAATTTCGAGTATTGTAAATTTGTGTGTGTGTGTTTTTAAGTAGAAGAATCCTAATGATTGTGAATGTAAGAAATGGGTTATCTTGTGTGACTTAATCTGTTTCATTAGTGCGGGTCAAAGTCCAAAGTGGCAATGAAGGACAAGTGACTTGATAGTGAACAAATTTCTTTACTATCAAGAGTGTGAAACAGTCATGTTATTAAGAACTACTGGGGTATTTACTCTGTGTAGCCGGGCAATGTCTTCAGGAAAATATTTAATTGACAAACCCAGATATTCTTTCCTTAAAGATTTAGGTCTTCAGAGAACAAATTGTGGTGTTTACTTCGGATCTTGGGAAGCAAATGGAGATGTAATTTTAATCCAGTCAAAAACATTTAATTATTTTATTTATATTATTTTATTAATGAGTTAATTGACAATCTACAGATAGTAACCTCTGTATGTCCAGCCTCTGGAGACCCCATTGCTGATGTCCAACAAGGAAACTTACAGGATTATGAAAAATGTATTTTAGAAGCAAAGAAAGCATGGGAAATCTGGGCTGATATACCTGCACCAAAACGAGGTAGCATAGTTCAACAGATAGGAGATGCACTTAGACATAATATTGAACCTCTGGGTAAACTAGTTTCGTGTGAAATGGGTAAGTCTGAATGTGATATGACTACATTTTCAAATCCAATTTGGTGATTTTATTAGCTACAAAAAATTCCTCACCAATAGGCAAGATATTACCAGAGGGCATTGGAGAAGTGCAAGAATATGTTGATATATGTGATTATGCAGTGGGACTATCACGCATCGCCTCTGGACTTATAATTCCATCAGAAAGACCTGGTCATGTGCTTTTAGAGCAGTGGAATCCTTTGGGAGTAGTTGGTGTGATTTCTGCTTTCAATTTCCCAATTGCTGTTTATGGATGGAATTCAGCTATTGCAATGGTAAGTGATTTCTTAGCATGTAGGAACAATAATTGAAATTATTTTTGTGTAAGGCAAGTTAAAATCTAGAATTAATAATTTTTATTTAAATTAACTTATTTTCAGCCACCCAAAGCTTTCCACATTTTATTTGAAAGTAAGAAATTTAGCTTGAAAGAATGACATCGAATGAAATTATGTTTCTGTATTTGTAGGCATGGATAAATTTTCTTAAAATTTGCTTTCTTTGAGATGATTTATTCCTTGACATAAATTATGTTAGAGATTCATGAAATTAGGGAAAAATTTGTAATGAATTGAAGCTTTTAAAAATTGTGCATGATCACACACACATACTTCACTGTTGCAAAGTTAAGAAAGATGCCACGAAACACCTGTTAAAATCTATAGAAAAACCAGGATTAGGATTGGAGTTCAGTGACTACACATGCCCATTCTACGATTGAGAAGGAGTGTTAAACTTACTGAACAAAGCAAACGTTGGTCATAGAAACTGGCAAATTAGGTGCAACAATGATTCTTAAACTTAATGAAGTATATTTTTCCATCTACATTCTCCTGAGAGATTTGCAACAGTTTTCTGAAGTAACTGAGTCCAAAAGGAAAAATATGCTTTTCTTGAAATTTGGTATGCAATGATAAAAAATCATTTGTTTCAGGTGTGTGGTAATAGTGTCTTATGGAAAGGAGCTCCTTCAACTTCTCTAGTTTCTGTTGCTACAACCAAAATAATTGCTTCAGTTCTTGAAAAAAACAATTTACCTGGTGCAATTTGTAGCTTATGTTCAGGAGGGGGTGATATTGGGCAAGCAATGGCTCAAGACTCTCAAATTCCATTACTGTCATTTACTGGGAGTACTCAAATTGGTCACAAGGTACGCATCAATAGGGATAAGACATTTGTGCAATTTTTGTGTTAAATAATTTACTATTAATGACCGTAGAAGTAGACTTGTTGATTCTATGATAAAAATACTTGTGGTATTCCTAGTTACTATGGCACCTGGGGCCAGAATCCAGCGCCCCCATCCTAACTCAAGCCACTGTTGAACATTGAAATAAATAAATAATTTCTTGTCAAAAAAACTGTTACCAACTGCTGTGACCATATGGAGGACAAACTAATTTTCTAATTTGTTTATAAAATAATTAATGAATAGATGAACTCATTTTTTCAAAGTCAAATTATGAGAAAGTATCATGTATTTTAAGCTTTTAAATGGTTAATTGTAGAAAGTAGGATTTGAGTTTAAAATGTTACAACTAGAATGCATAAGTAGATGTAGAGAATGTTTATCATTTGACAAGTAAGGAAGGCCTACCCCATAACATTACTTGATTCAAATAATGACTTAATTTTTTTGACCAAATAGTTTATTTTAAAGGCCTAGAAACACTGGATGTCATTGAGAAAGAACTGTTTCCCTCCCATTCCGTGTTGTATGTTTTCAGAAACAAAGAATAATATATTAATTATTTTAGAATTTTTTATTGCAGATTCAAGCCTAATTGCTTATTTTTGAATTTATAGTTTTGAAAACTACATTCCTTGTAACCTGTGTATGCCAACCGGGTCATTAATGATCCACTCAAGATTTTCACTGTTATAGTTTTTATTTGCATTATATTTTACCAATTGTTATCATAATTTAGTTGTGTCACGTTCATCGCTAGTAGCTCTACAAGCCCTATGTTTTAAGCTAGTCTTTTCTTTCTTTTTGTAATTAGTTCATTGTTGGTGTCACCCAAGTTGGTATTGAAGGAGTAACACATATTTCTACAAATGAAAATGTGATGATAATGAAGTAAAGTACCGGTTTTACAACAATGATGTACTATTTTACCAATTATGTGTGTGTATCAGTGAAGTGTGAAATGGTAGATAAATCGCTAACAACCTGCTGGGCTGAAGTGATATCAACCTATATTATATCTTCAAAAGTGAAAAATTACTATTGTTGTTAATACTAACTTAATGTAATACCAACTAAACACACACCATGGTGGTTATATTTCCATTACCAAACACACACTTTATAGCCAAGTTCGGCTATTCCTTGACAATTTAAATGAGTTGTTGATGATATATGCCCAAGTTGAGAAAGGTCACTGCATTGATGAGATGATAGTACCGTATTTGGGGCATATATCAGTTCTGGACATACGTGAACAGTTCTGAGTACACACGGGTTAATATAGTTCTTAACCCGTTAAGTATCATTGTAGAGTTTCCGTGAGACAATTCTGGTTTGGTGATAGATGAGGAAGATATTGACGATGAAAGTTTGAATGATGACCCACTGAAAGATGGTGGGGCAGTTTGAGTACTGTTCCTCCAAAAATCAAAAGACAAGCGGATAATCATCATTCAAGATAGCAGAAAATCTTACCTAAGAAAGAAATACCTGTTCACAGGCTAATAATTGAAGCTACTGATATCTGTGGAAAGTAGTATAAGCAGAGCTCCAAGGTAAGTCAGTCATAGAAATTTTTGAAGTTCTATTGAATGAAGAGACTATGAATTATATATATTTTATTGAATACTAAGAATTATGTATAGTTCAACAGAGTGTAGTGAATGCTGCTCAGAACAACCACCACACTTTCACTCTCTCAGTTGACTGTTTCGAGAAGTGTATTGGATTTCTACTATTTTCTGGGTATCATATCATTGTCCAGAAAAGTTATACTGGAGTGAAGATGAAGATATTTATGTGCAATGTGTTAGAAAGTGCTTTCCTAGAAATAGAAAGGAACTTACATTTCAATGACAACTTGCAATTGGAGAAGAGCAAGGAAAAAGTGAAAAGTTTCAAGATGAAGCTGCTGATTGACAAAATGAACAGTCAGTTCCTTCAATTCGGAGTGTTTTCAAAACATCGGAGCATTGATGAATAGATGAGTTATTATTATGGAAGGCATCACATGAGACAATTCATGAGAGGAAAATTGGTTTGATTTTGCTTCAAGCAATGGGCAATATGCGTTCTGAAATGGTATTGTTTCCAAGCTGATTTGTATGAAGGGAAGGGAGATTATGAAAGTTCTGTTGAAGACTGGGGGAATCAGTTGTTTTAAAAAATATAGAAGCAGTTCAAAACCCATTAGACCACTGCTTTTACTTTGATAACTTGTTCACTAGTTATGTCTTGATTGCTGTTTTCTAAGGAAAATATTGGTGCTACTGGGAGTTAGACATAACAGAATGGGTAAGTGTCCCATAGAAAATGAAAAAGGAATGGTGAAAGAAGAAAGATGTTTTCTTTATTTTAGAATAAGCAACATTGATGAGATTTTAAGAGTAACCTGTAATGAAATTAATGTTGTAAAGGTGCCATCAAATTATGAAAGGATCCTTCCTTTTCAAATTGTTATGAGGTGGTCAAGGAAAGAGAATAGCTGGTTACGATCTCACAACCTAACTATATTGTGAGGTACAGAGCAAATATGCATGGCATGAGTAAGTATAGAATAAAAATTAAGGGGAAGGAATGATACTTCCCAATTTTTTCCCTTTCTTTCTACAGATAGTTCTTTTCAAGCTTTTTGAAGCTTCTCAATATGTTGTAGAATACACACAAACATCAAAATGGCACAGCGATGAACAGTAAAAATGAGGGAGAAGGTTTTCATTTACTTAGGCTTTCTCTTCCAATGCGTTCAACCAGCCAGCCAGTGAGAACCACTAAGGAGTCCATTCAAGTACATATTAAAAATTTGAATTTTAACACAAATAATTCATAGTTGAAGTGTAAGATACAATTTAGCTCCAGGCCTGAAAATAATCCTTGCAATTGTGCATCGTTCTTGGCAATTGGTTAACTCTTTGACAGGAGAAAAAGAGATTACTAGGAAAAGAAATATTATATATAAACATACTGACTGACTGATATATCGGCTGAGTAATCACTAAATCTCAGAAACTATTACACCTGAAATTTGACAGATATGTTTTTTTAGGGTGTAAGCATCCGCTAAGAAAGGATTTTACAAAAATTCACTCTTAACGGTGAAATGAAGGTTGGAATGTTTTATTATGTCTCCCACTCTAGAGTGCCTGGAGCAATTTCAACCAAACTTGATACATATATGAGTGACTATCGGACAACAAACACTGTGGTGATAAAACATCCTAGGGAGGGGGGAAAGAGGGTGACATTGAGATCGCAAAGAAGCACGGTATCCTTAGAGCTGGGGATTGGAAGGGAGAGTCGTGAAAATAACGTAGAAAGACCGATAGGTAGAGTCCATGACTTGTGTATTCTGAAATGACTAATCGTATTTCGAGTGACATTATGTACCCTTCAGACCACATGGGGTGCAGGACATACCTGGAGTCGTTGGGAAGAGCCTAACATGAAAAATGATCGCTAGAAAAGGATTTTACGAAAATTCACCCTAAGGGCAGTGAAAAGGGAAATCGATGTTTTCTAAAACCTTTTTCTCAATTACATCGGTGAAAATAAGGAAACAGCAGTAGTATCAAACCTCCACCATTATTGGGTAACATTCTCATTGGATATCAATGGGAATGTGAAAAAGAATAGTTGCAGACATATAATACAAAATCTACGTAAGCAAAGCCGCGGGAACTCTGCTATTAAAATATATGTAAGATTTACGGCGTATGAATATTACTGAAATGGAGAATGGAAATGTTTTTCACTGTTTCCATAATTTGCACCCTTTATATGCTTGACTTCGAACATAAGTTATTCTTTAAGAGATTTCTGTGACGTAATCTGAAAACCATTCATCATTTATGCATCCTAACACGGACCTGGATGACCATGGAGACCTAAGAATACAAAATTTTTAGGTCTCCATATTCAATATAACCTCAAATGGAATTGTCACGTTGACAATCTTAATTCCCAATTAAGCAAATTGTGTTACGCATTCGGAAACTTAGTTAACGCAGTTAGTCCACGTATTTCCCGTTGCGTATATTTTGCAAACGTTTACTCCCATTTACGTTACGGCATTACCTTCTGGGGTAATTCGGGTCA
>NNCF01128461.1:206216-250800 GCA_002313205.1 Laupala kohalensis
AAGGAGATTATGTATGATAGGGTTCTTTTACGGACACGCTTCGGATCAACAAATTCACATTTATTATATAACAATATTTACACATACATTTCCTTAAATCTACATATGCTGCATGACAATCTTGACATGGAAATAGCAACTTTGATGTTGGTCGTTGTGGGCGACCAACGCTCTGTGAAGAACAATTTCAACAGAGTTTTAAATGATTATGAATATGAACCTTGGTTCACATAATATTCCCCTTGTATCCCGTTTCCCAATTTATGCAGAATTACTTAGCTGGACATTGGCAAATATGAAGTGGGATTGTTAAATCTCCACATAAAAAAAGACCCACCGTTCTCGAGTTTTCGAGAACGCCCCCCAGATATCAACGAATTGATAGTTTACAAATTACCTGCTTGAATATATTATAATTGGTTTATATAGAACCTTAAATGAATGCAGGATTTTAAATCCATCGGGAGAATTTCCCGATGTGGTCCCCACTTGCGAGGAATAATAACCTTGCATCAGATCTTGCGATTCTGATGCGAGAATCTCGTTAATACGAGAATGTATACTTATTGAAGTGCCTTTGAGTAGCCTTCTTTTCGCTGCCGAGGTTGCGTTGACCTGGTCTTCTGTGGAGTAGTTTGGTTGGTTGACGTGAGGTTCCGGCTGCCTTAGGATGCTTGCTTGATGTCTTCGGCTGGAAGCTGATGTCGAACCAGGTTAGCAGTGATGTTTGTTGAACATTCTGCTGTAACTTAAAACATGTTATGAGCATTTATGCTCGTAGTTGCTTGACTGCGTGCGTTGCACTGTACGATACATTAACACCACAGTAGTATGATTTCATTTAAGGAAATCATTGTCCAAAGAGTTCGTTTATAAATGAAACATGAGTTTCATCGTATCGGTAGTCTAAATCGAGGTTTCAGAGTGTCATTACGACACCTTGAATGTAAGCTACGTCGTGTTGCCTCTTTAACATGGCTACGCTCTGCACACAGCAGTTTGGTTACACCACGAGGAAACACGCGGATACATGACGCACTCTGATGGATATGAATGTTTACATCACGACACGCGACGATGGAATGGATCAGACTGGAGCTACGACTGGAGATCGAGTGGTTGAATACAGCTGTATATATAGCCGTCTCACAGAACATACACGTTGGGCATGTTCATAAATGATGATTCATGGAGCGTACATAATGGGTACGTTCATGAATATTTGCACAGTGAGTGCGTTCAGTATAGATACCTTCAAGTCTATCGATTGTATCAAAGTTGAGTATCGATAAATATCGATTACATCAGCATGGAGCTTATAGCTCAAAGAGCGCCTATATTGAATAAATGTCTGTATAGACGCTAAATGATTATACATAAATACAAATATTTATAACAATAAATATAGTTTATAACAATAAATATATAATAAACAATAATAATAAATAAAAACCCCTTACAAACGTTTGGTTTGTAACACCACCCTTGCTTTATACGAAACAGTCTCGTTCCCGAACACAATACTCGCAATAGTAGTAATATTCATCGCCCTAGAGTGTCAACCACTCTTTGCCAAAAAAAACCTTATCATTCGGGAATCGTTCTATATAATTCCCTGCCCAAGAATATAAAAGACATTATGAAATTGAATATCTTCAAATCCGCGGTTAAAAGCTACCTCATGCACCAGTGCTTCTACACTGTAAAAGAATTTGTTGATTTTAATCAAAGTTAAATCCGTCTTGTACTTTATCACGCCATTGCTATAGTACTTTTTAAATAACTTATAACAATTTCAAAAACTATTTTCTTGCATGATTGTGTTGTCTTATGGCTCATATTAATTTAGTTTTATGTATACTCAACTTTGGCACGGTTGTGTACATTAATTCTGTAGCCCTATCCTGGCCCGGGTTTTTCTCCGTTTTTCCTTCGGGTAGAGGCGGATTTCTTATACAGGTTCTCTAGGCTTTGTCTAGGGGCGTGTTTATTGTAACAATACATCGTGAATTTAGTGTTATTTCAATTCTTATGATTTTTAAACACTATACTCAGAATTATCTATAGTTCAATAATAACTTGTACATGTAAATTTTTTGCGTAAAATTACAAACATATTGACATTCTGTTTGTATTATAACTCGCGGCTAACTTTTTATCTTATCTAGGAACTTTTGCTGAAATTTTTGAATCCGCCTCTGCCTTAGGGCCCTTGATCGGAATTGATGGGATGGTCCCTTGCTTGCTTCCGGAGAGTAAATTAGTGTATTGTCCTCCACGTGGTCATACGCAGTTTGCACTGTTTTTTGACAATACATTTATTATTATTACATACCACCAAGGACGGAGTTAGACGTATCGCTGAAGATTCTTCCTTGGTGGTGTGTACTTTCTGGTCCATGTAGGACTATTAGGCACGGTGGCAACGGCACGACGAACGGTTTGTGACCCTCATCACACGTCCTGACAGCCTGGTGTTATTGTGTGGAAAGCAATATCTTACAATGCGCTATTACCGTTAGTGTTCCTTACAGGCACAAACAGTCGTACAGTACGCTCAGGAAGTCCTACAGCAGGCGGTGCTACCATTAATGAAAGCCCACGCGAGAGTCTTATTTCAGAAAGACAAGGTGAGTCCGCGAACCACTACCACATCCGAAACAAGAAAAGAATTCGGCCAATTTCCATGTCCTCAATATCCCCTTCGTTTGACTACTAGTAAGTACCAATCAACTCGTGGAAACCTTTTCTGGCCTTATCTCATCGACGCTTCTCCAGCCATTTAAATGAATTCTAAACCTTACAAATTGCAGACATTCTTTTTGAATATATAGTTCTATTGGTAAAACCCCGCCAATAACTTCCAGAACCGCTCTCGATACAGTTCTTTACGCTCCTACCAGTTTCAAAAGACACATTCGTTGTATTGTCATCAACTTCCTTTCTATTTGCATTTGCGAACTATCTGCATTTTTGTATCGTACATTTTGAAAACCGGGTCTCGTCTTACTATGGCTGTTGATTGGTACTCCAATCAACATAGCCCTGGTCTTCTGTGATATCTCTGATTTCAGTCCCTCACAACATTCGTCTGTCGTTTTTATTTCAACATTCCACTGATGTTCTAATTCTCTTTTGCTATTAGCCTCCACAATTATGAACAAATCATCCGCGTAATCTTCAGACTTATTTTAATTTATTGTCACCTTTGAAAAACATAGTACGTTGTTCATTGTCACGTTTCACTACAAAAAAAAACACTTGCCCAAAAAAACCCTTTGTACGCGTATAGTTTTCCATTAATTTCCTTGTCTTAATATTATTCATTCTCACGTTTCATGATATCTCGTAACTCGCCCATTTCAGTCACAGAAGTTTTAAACACATTGTACTTCTCCATATCTATGTACTCTCCTCTTGGTCCAAGAAAAATTACTAAGTTTCATCAGTTGTTTCAAACACCGTTCTCGTTCTCCAAATAATGGGCATTCCCATAACATATGCACCACACTTTCCATCCCCGTTCCGCACGTATATGCGATATTCTCTGAAAGTCCACATTTCTTTTGTTGTATATTGAAATTTCCGTGTCCTGTAAGAAACTGTATGACACAGGATTTAATTTCGTGCATTTTCTTTTCTTATACATGAAATCCTCTTTTGTTATAAAGGCATAAATACCCCTTCTCTTACTATATTTCTAATATATGTGCCAGGCCGTCAAAAATTTTGGAGTTATCCGTTTCTTAGACCCCTTTTCTTCTCTTTTGAAATGATTTCGTGTGTATCCATTCGATAGTGCTGATTGGGACATTCTCAAAGGAACGGTGATGACAAAAAAGTTCCACAATACCTGCAAAGTCTGGTCCAGTCGTATTTGCAAAATAGATATTTTCTCCTAATTAATTCACAAAATGACTAGGGGGTGTCCACAAGGGTCAGCAACGGGTCCACTGTTTTGGAATATGATTATGGATAATATTTTAAATAAACTACAAAAGGCAGAAATTACGTATGTAGCTTATGCATATGATTTAACATTAACGGTCCAGAGAGAAAGTAGAAGGAAATTACAGGAGAATAGACAATACACATTATACATAGTAGATAAATTATTTCAGAGAAATGGTTTGCGACTCTCAGTTAAACGAAACAAAAGTTGTGTGATTTAGGCACAGTGTTGTATATTGAAGAAATCCGTGTTTGAAATTATGTGAACAACTAAAAGTTACAGCACAACACAAGTTCTTAGGGTTATTACTCGATAAGAAGTTGCTCTTCATGGAACATATCGAATATTTAAGTACAAAGGCAAAGAGATTGTATAATGGACTTATGCGAATGGGGATGACGTAATGCACTATAGGACAAATGGAGAAAATAAATTTGTATAAAGGGGCAATTCAACCAATACTAACATGGCTCACAAGCATGAGGCTACAGAATAGCTAAAGCGTATGTGGAAAAAAATGTGTTGAATTCCATATTGAGACCGTGGATTGAATTAATTAATAATTCGATATAACGTTCTCAAAATTTAATATAAAATCATGGGTTAACATGGGAGCTAGCAGAAAGGAACCTGGGTGGTCTGAAGAGTAGTGTCGGTGCGACATCACAGGCTCTGTAGAAGGATTTGAGTACATAAAAGTCATAAAATCTATTATTTGAAAAAGAATCAAAGGAGTAGCGACGAGGGCACATGTTCAGAGGCAGACAAGTTCGAACTTGCAAAAGGAATCTTTAGAAAAACGAGCATCGAAATTCAGTACAAAAGATAGCACATAAAAAGAGCGGATGTAAGGGAATATTATTTCCCAAAGCAACGTGGGTGAACGTTTGCGACAAACGACGAGAAGGAGCACGGCACATGTCTCTTGGGACACGGCTCGGCAAGGGAAGAAAATATATTGAAATGTAAAATTTTGGGCAATGGTTTCGGCAAAAACACACGAGGGCGAAATTCAAAAAGAAGTAATAAAAAAATTTGGGTTCAAGAGGAGTGCCGACGGTCGGGACAAGTAACAGAAATTGGGTGGTGTCAAACTGAGAGGGTACCACGTTGCCTAGCCATAAAAAAATAAAAGAGATCTGAGGAGCTCGCCGCGGACGCAGCTGCGCTGTCTACGAATAATTTTTTTTTTTTGTGGGGCTTTAGGGCTCGTCAACAGCGAGGTCATTAGAGCCCTTAAAACATGTACAGGTAGGGAAAATGCAGTTACGCACTAGGGAGAGCCAACATGACTCTCCCCGCGTGTGGGACTCGCCGAAAGACTCAGCCATACCCACTAAAAACCCTCCTGCATTACAACTCAAAACACAAATTCCAAAATAACTCAAAACTTTCCTACAGACATTTAAAAAAAAGAAGAAGAGGAAAGAGGAAAATGAATGATACCCTAGCCCTAATAGCGTCGGGATCGAAAAGAACAAGAGGTGACCAAGGGAGGTCAGAAAAGAGAAAGGAAGGAGCATGGCACAAGTAAGTGGATCTACGAATAACGAAGGGTATTGTTTGAGAATAACAAAATGGCCGACAGACCTTCGTCTAGCTGCAGAAGTCTTGGAAGAAAGGAGAATGGGAACAACCAATAGAAAACCACTGTGGGTGGAGCTAAATCGTGTGATTAGTAATGTAAAAAATGCAACTAACATGTTTTCGGCAACTTCCAATTGAAATTATGGGGGGGGGGGNGGAATGAATGGTAGGAACGGGAACGTCACGTGACGCGAATTGTCTATAAGAAAGTAGGGCACAGAAGCACAAGGATCCCACACGGTGAAAATTTTTCGAGAGTTTCTTTTTGTGAACGAGACGGTGAAAAATTTCGAGAGTTTTCTTTTTGATAAACTGACTGAAAATTTTTGGTGGAGAGACACGTTAGTGATAGCACGCAGAAATTTGTGGTGATGAACTCAAGTTCTTAGTGAGAGCAGTGCGGTGACAGTAAGAACGAATCAGTTTTAGATTTGATCAAACATGTTGAATTGTTGAATTTTGGGTTTCGTTCATTAGTTGTGATAGCACAAGTGAGACTTTCTGACAAGAATCAGAAAACAATCAGTACTGATAATCGATGCAATTAATGCGTAGATCAGAGCGAGAAAAGTGCGAACATTAATAGCAACTAATTAGCCCATGAACACAGTCGAGTACATGAAGTCGTCTTGTGTACAGGCAGGAATCGTGTGATTAAAAAGGACAATTGCGAACTCGTGCAGTGAAAAAGTTCGAACAGACAAGTAAGGGACTCGAACATGTCCAGTAATTAGTGTTTTCTGAGTTAATGAGCCTTCAACCGTCACTTCAGTAAATTAGTAAGCCAGAGAAGGCATCGTCGTTGCGTTGCTAATAGAAAATAAATTACACTGTGATCAGTCAGAGGACATGCTAAGCACATTAATACAGTGAACAAATAATTACAGTAAATGTTGCAAAAGACGAAATAATAAATAAGCACAAAGTGAATCGGGAAACTCTGAAACGAGACACAATGGAAGTTAATGGCATTAGGCAAGAGAAAGAGAACGAACATTAGCGGGGCACGAGGAACTGGAGTCCATAAAAAGAACACGAAAATGGTGATGTATTCATCCAGTCCGACATCACGAGACATCTTGTGTATTGTGTAATAGTGTAGAGGGAATTTGATAAGGTTATTTAGGCCTTGTATACCATAAATTGTTAAATAAATGTCAGTAGGCCGAGTGCAAGATTTAAAGTGCTTAATTGTACGGAGAGTGTAATGATCAGAGGAGCCCAAAATCAAGATCTTGGTGAGTACTATATAAAAAAGGCTCTCAATAAGATATTCCAAGAGCGCAGTAGGCGAAGCAATGTGTAGCATTGTAACCATTTACCAGTGTCCTGTGTAACAATTAATTTAGAGCCATTATGAACAATAAAGCATGGTTATTGTTATTTGAACACCGAATTGACGTGTTTTCATTGTAAGTAATTCCAATAGAAGTGAGTATTCGGTTCCCTTCCCCTTTGGTAAAATTTTGAAATTTTTTTGAGACATTTTATTATTAATTAATTGTTTAATATGTCTCAATATAAAGAACATGTCCCTTGGCAATGGCAAGGGGAGCATTGGAAGCAATATATGGGATTTTACCACTGGATTTATATATAATTAAATTACAGAATCGTCGGTGTATTAAACGAAATGGAAGAATAGAACTTCAAGGAAAGGAAATAATTTATGGACAAAAGATATGGAAACAAAAAATAATTCAGGAAATAATGAATACATGGCAAACACGGTGGAAAAAACGACAAAAGGACGAACAGCTTATAACTATATACTTGATGTGACAAACGCGTTCAAAAACAAAAAATGATTACGATTAAATCCGTTCATGACAATACATAACAGGCCATGGAAACTTCAATAGATACTTGAAAGATGGATATATAAGAGAAGATATGGTTTGTATATGTGGTGAAAAGGAAGAAACGAGTGAACTATGGGATTATGTAGAATATGGCAAGGAAAGAGCGGAATATATCAGGAAAATAAAGGACCTTGAAATATGTGGAATAAAGAATCCATCAGCGCGAATAGACACGAAACAGAAATACATAGCATTTAGAGAGTATACAACCGAACTTGGACAAATACGTGATATTCTGAAAGATAGTAGATGTGCATCCACCTAGCTCCAGGGACGGTAATGTACAAATCAACAGCTAAGAGACGCAATAACGGAAAAGAAATATGATGCAAGGAAAGATAAATCAAAAGTGTCTTGCAATGACAGTTAAATGCGAAGCGGTGTTACTACTAAATACCAAATAAAATTGAAAAAAATTCTCCATTATCCGAGAATTGTGAAGTCGCTCAGACGCGTCTACACAGAATTCCGAAAAAGTGCTTCTTAACAGTACTTTCAGACAATCTAACTGGTGACTAAGTATACAGGAAGAAAGAAGAAAAACAGTGGATCTACGAATTTTCATAGTAATCGGCCGTTTCTGGTCTGAATAATGAGTAATACCTTGCATTATAGCGTTCCATGGTTACTATATTTACGAGTTTAATTTCTACGTTTCTGTTGTAGTTTGTATTCTAAAGAGTTTAATGCTACAAAAGAGAAAAGTGATAATACCCTAAAGTTTCAGCAAAGTACGAAGTTATCATTTACCTGCAATACGTGGCCAAAAGAGAATGCATGTAAGGATATTTTCGTAATGTGTTTTTCATTTAGAAACGTCTCTTTTGGAATTAATGAGTTCGAGCTGGATGAATAGTCCCTAACAGAGGTTCACTTAGAGATTTAAAAAATCTATTGCCCCCCATATTTTTTAACTTTTTCTCATTACCATATGTTAGGGCTCTAATGACCTTGACGTTGACGTCCCACGAAAACCCCACTAAAGTCCCACCAAAGCCCCACAAAAAATTACCATCTGTTGCATATCTTAAAATAGTTATTGCAAATTATATATTTATTATATGTACTGGTGAAAGTGAAATTGTGTTATTGCAAATATAATTTTTAAACATGCATTATTATATGGTTAGGATCAATAGGGTGTGACCCATATTATATTTCTGAGATAAAGATTGTTTCAATGAAAGAAAATAAAACTCATACTTAATCATATTGAGAAGTATTTTTATGAACATTAAAAAAGACTTTGAATTTAAAACTTATCTAATGTGAAGGAATCTGATGCTTTTTGACGAGTTGTCAATATCAGACTCGAATTCACTTAAAACAGCCGTATATCACTTGCAGCCGATTTCTCCTTTAGCTAGCAACGTTGCTACAGCACTAAATCTACGTTCACACAAATGCGACGATGGGAATGCTATCAGAAATCGTTGAACAACCGACCTTAACCCAGTGTACAGTTGGGAGATTGGCTTCTGCAGTCAAAATTCTTGGTAGCCATTCTTGAATTTAATTTTTAATTCGTTTGTTGTCAGTTCTGTAAGTTGTTCTTCTAACTGGGATGATCCTGCTGTGTTGGCATTTGAAAAAGGATTCTACATCCAGTCTGGTATGTCCATGTTTAAAATGTCCTGGAATCATTCCTTAAAATCATCGTGGAGATTCTCCAAGTGTTCACTGTAAATAAGCAAGTTATCGTTAGTGAAGGACAAAATTGGGGAAGTTATTAAAGTTATGTCTGACGATATTCCTTTTGTAGAGTAGCAGTTTGGCTACGAAAGCTGCAACGATATTTTTTATTTTAATGAAGTTGAAGTCGACGCCTTGAAGTTGGAGATTCACATTATTAAACAATTTATGCAGGTCTGTAAAGTACTCAATATCATTCTTTGATGTGATGAGGTCGCCGCGCAATTATGTATCTTCGTTTTCCAAATACTCTATCACAGAGTCAAACATATTGTAAAATCGATTCAGACAAGTATCATTTGATAGCCAGCGCACTTCTGTTTGAAGCAGTAAGTGGTTGGAATCTTCATCATTGGCAACCCAAAGCTGTCTAAATCTGTCATTTAGTGAGCTCCTTCTGATTTTATTAACTGCACTGATAACATATTTGCAGTAATGTAATATTCGCGAGCGTTCACTCAGATTTCTCGCAACCAAATGCTGGCGATGAATGACGCAAAGCAATGTACAGCAAGCACGCCTGGAACTTTATTTTTTAAGTACGCTATGAAGCCATTGTAACGTCCGGTCATGGCTGGAGCGCCATCTATAGCAGCTAACATAAAATTATCCAAAGGAATTTCCTTTTCGTCACAAAACTTTTCCAGTGTGTTACATATGGTTTTTCCTTTTGTGTATGTTCCTAAATTTCTAGCATAAATAGTTTTTGACATATTTTCTCATCTTTGATAAACCTTACCTACGACAATAACAATGCTTCATTAGTTGGTCAAGTGGACTCATCCAACTGAATTGAAAATTGATAAGTTGTCAAATGATTTCACAATGATTCTTCAATATTATTAGCCATCTTACAATTCGTCTTTGCCCAGAACTAATTAAAGGAATTTTTCGGATATCTGCCGTTGGCTTATGGGACACAGTTAATACTTCTTTTACTGCCGGTAAAATAAAATCCTCCTCTATAGTATGTAGTTTGCCGGTATTATTAAAGAACAATGAGATGTTGTACGAAGCACGAAGTCCGTCATCGTCTTGCTAAAACAGTTTCGATATAGTTGGCTGAATTGTGTATTTCTTTGCCATGTTTTGAAAATAGGTCATATCTTTGTCTTTCTTATCCGAGTGTACTTTATTTAAATGATCTTATAGCCTAGATGGCTTCATCGCTTCATATGAAAATGTTTTATGGCAAATAAGGGAAAATTGGCGATGACTGATTTGTAGGATTTTCGATAAATCTGTATTTAATATAGTCCACACTATACTGCCGTCTCTTCTTGTTTGCTTCCGACAAAGTTTAGATGTGAGTAAAATATTCGCTTGAAACCTGCTACCGATATAATGATATGATACACGCTAAAATGCTAATGAAAATAGAATAAACAATCACTGCCATTATATAGGTTGGAAATGTAACACGCACCGACAGGAACAAGATAAGATTGCAACCACTTGTTTACCTCATGTGAGTAACCGAATTCCCACGAGCAAGTTAGAACAAGTAAGATAATCATGTCAATTCATGCAGGGTTGTAAAAATCGTTTTGTTGAACAAAAATTTGATAGCACTTGATTGCCACAAACACGGCACGAACTGAAGGTGGGTGGTCCGATACAGTTTTCCAAACAAACTTTTAGGAACCAATGACGGTGACAAAGATACTACTCCATTATTCGTGTTTCACTTAATTTAGATACTGTAGGAATTAATAAATTATTAATAAACATAAGTAATATGAGTTTCAAAATATCCGGTGGCAAACGGAAAAGTACGGAGAACGTTGTCAGAACATTGTAGGAGAGGGAGAAGGGTCTTGGGGGATACTTGGTTTAAGAAAGAAACCATAAAACTGAGGGGCTGAGAAAAGGCCTGAGAATAACAAAGTATATTTTGAAGAAGGAGGTCGTTCGTTAGAAAAGAGGCGAGTTTTAAAGAGAATCACACGGGACACACGGCGTAAAGCGCTTTACAGATTTTAAGAGACCACAACAGTCGGGTGGGTGGGAGCAAGGGTGTGGACGGGCGGCCCAACCCATCGTTCCCAACTGCTTCAATAATATTAGAAACTGCACAATACCAGGACCGTTGGCGTGTGCCGTAGAAGCGACGAGTAGGAAAGTGGGTGACATGAAAGGCAGTTAAAAGACGAACGTGTCTAGACTTGAAGTCCTTTCTTCCAAAACAAGCGTTGCCACAGTGACAGGCGGCCGTTAAGTAACGAATCTTTCCGAAAAGCAACGTCGTGAGTGGCTAGAAACTTGCACTCGTTCAATTTTTGTCCAATTAAAAGGGCTCAACGTGACATAAAAATTCATACGCATTGGCGGAACCTGGTCACGAGGGTTTTGAAATTTGGAGTCACGGGAGGGAGCATCATGGGAGAGAGTAGGGGATGAATTGTTAAAAGGAAGACGCAGAAGCAGTCAAAGGACAAACAGACACATTCTTTTCTTGGAGCATACAACGGACTTGGGCAGACTACTTCTCAAACAGATTACTTTTCGATCACATCGCATCCATTCAGGTTAGTGCATTCCATCAGATTACATGATGTTCATTCTAGAACTTTGTGTTGAGACTCATTCCGCGATCAATCAATATATCGCTTTTTCGAGACTCACCCGAGAATGATCCGAGCATTGACCAAGTTAATTCGGGACGAGTGGCGGTAAGCTACAATTTTGATCGCTTCGTGTGGGAGCTGATCGAACTACAGTGAACCTGAGTGGTATGCGGAAGATGAAGGCAGTGTCTTAGGCGGAATCACACCAGCTGACGCGGGTACTTCCGGGAATCGAGAGCCGGGTTCTTTGAATGGACGGGCGGCCTGGACTAGCTGAGGGATGGAATGGGACGAGTTTATGCGTGTCTTGATGGCGAGTACATCTGCGCCATTCTTATGAACTGATCTACCATCTCTGATTAAGGTAATGAGTACATACTGGTTGCATCCAATCATAACATAAGTAGCAGCGAAGAATGTCGTGGCCCAAGCTTAGAACTTTCAAACATTGTCATAATTAATGAGGGCCTTGTTAAGAAGATGAGCTTTTATGTAATTATTATTCTGTGCATTTTAATTAAGTGATTAAAGTCAACATTTTGGCTGGTAATAAGATAGGATGTT
The DNA here is from genome assembly GCA_002313205.1 of Laupala kohalensis. Lineage (NCBI taxonomy): Eukaryota > Metazoa > Arthropoda > Insecta > Orthoptera > Trigonidiidae > Laupala > Laupala kohalensis. Next base: position 218,441 of record NNCF01128461.1, read on the forward strand.
TGTGTTAAGTGTAAAGGTTTCTTAATGTGTTATTTTGGAGGTTGTTTAGTGTGATTGAATGGGGAGTAAACATGGCAGCGTTAAGCATTTTGTGTCCTTGAGTAATAAACAGTTTGGTAGATTTGTTTTATATTTGCGTTTTCCTTGTGGGATAAGGAATCCTGAGTGTTGTTTTCATCTACTGAAATAACTCGAGCCCAAAACTCATTTAATTAAATATCCTGAGTGTATATGTTTGTTTAAAATTATTATTATCCCATTGAGGATTTTAATTACACCCCCTTATTTTATTACAATCGACGCTCCAACGCGGGGCTTGCTTCATTTAAGATGCCTATGTGGAACACAACGAAGAAAAAAATTTAACTCTATTGTAAAAAGTGTTATTTGTGTTAGCTATAAGTGATTACCGCAAACAAAGATGGAAGATCAGGTTAAATCAGTGGGAGCGATGGAGGAATTGGAGAATTTTAAAGAAATTGAGGAGAGCGGATTCGTTGATAGCAGGAAAGACCTGTTCAGGAGTAGTTCGGAGGGGGGAAATGATGTAATGGTAGGAGAAACGGAAAAGCAATCAAGCGTAGAGTCCAGTGAGGAAAGCGAGGGGGGAAAACCAGGGGAAACCCCGGAGAGCAATGTAGGTCAGGACACGCAGAGCAGGAGGGGGCACCACGAGGTCTCAATATGATGGCGCTCTTATTGCAGATAAATGCCATTATGAAGGAGCTCAAAAGTGATTCAAATGCAAAATTCGAAAAAGCAGAATTAAATGCTAAAGTATTAAATGAAAAATTTGATGCTAAATTCGAAAAATTTGAATTAGACGCGGAGAAACGGGAAAATAAACTAAATGAGAAATTTGAGGAGTTAAAAAACGAAAGTAAAGAGGCAGGTTAATTTTGAATTAATATTGAATCAAAATTCGAAAAAAAATGAAAATTTGGAAATTAAAGTGGAAAATAAAATTAAAGAGTTTAAAGATCAGGTAGGGAAAGAAATCCAAAGTTTAAATGAGCAGGCAAAAATAACCAGGAACAAGTAATAAATAAAATTTCGGAGGTCGGGGTGTTTGCGGGAGAAGCTAACGCGGAACTCGCGAGTGAAATCAGAAAAATATCAGAAGCTGTAGCGTTAAACAATAATAACGTAATTAAACTAAAAAAGAATGTGAGTTAACAGCTGAGCGAGCAAAGTAAATCTGTCGAGAGGAAAACGGACTCTATAGAAAAGCGAGTGAAATCCGTTCAGAATGTGGTCGGTGTGTTCAAACAGGAACAGGGTCAAAAATTAGACATCATTGAACAAAAATTTGACGATGTGCAAGTTCGGGTCAATCGGACGGAGAAATAATATTCGGACCAAATTGAGGCCATTAAAAACGTTACGCAGAGGGAGGTAAATGAGAAATTAAAGATCATTCAGGAAAGTCAGACGTCACTCGGTGGGCCTATGATAGTACAGTCGGTGGTAGCGCCGCTGGACGCGGACATCAAATTCGATGGGACGAGCAGACTCCACCCATGCCGGTGTCTTGAGCTCATCAAAGGATATTTTGAGCTGCACCGCACGACAGAGCGAAATAAATTAAACTTAATTAAGTTATCAGGAGGAAGGGCCGTACACTGGTTCGAGACCTGTGGGTACGAGGTGGACTCATTCGATAAGTTCGAGGAAATATTCTTAGAACGGTTTTATTCGACTCAACAGCAGGTCGCGAACGAGGTTCGATTAATGAACCGTAGGTTCGATCCTCGGACCAACAGGTCGCTCCAGGCTTACGTGGAAGAAGCAATGGTGGACTGGAGACGCGGCGGGTCGCGCAGGACAGAGCGTGAGCTAATAGAGATAATTAGGTTACAGCTACCGCCGAGGATAGGTGATCTGTTAGCTGCTGCCGGAGTCGAAACGCTGGGCGGCGTAATACAAAACTTGGGGGTGGAAGAGGGCGTGGAATGTCCCAAAATCGCCGACCGCCGGTCACAAAAGGACGCCGGTGAGAAGCTGTACCCACCCCGGGACGTAGGTATCGAGCGCCGAGGGTGGGCCGGAAACGGCAGGGGACCGCCCAACCCGCCGGAGGGTCGAGGGTCCCCGGCTCAGCGGGTGCGTGTCTTCGAACGGCGGATCACTGAGTACCGGCCGCGGACCGAACCGCGTGGCGCAGGAGGGAACCAAGGACCTCCAAGGAGACAGGAAAATTAGAAAAATGTTCCGTTTAGGACGAACCGGTACATTGCTGTAGTAGAACGTCCATTGTTACCATTGTAGTCTTAAAATCGCAGCTACTGAAAGCAGACGAGGATTGTATTATTGATAAAGAAGTTAGGAAGTGCCCCGTAATTCAGGGAAGTTGCTTGGGTTTAAATTTTAATGTTAATTGATACGGGTGTCGAAGTTAGTGCAATAAGCACAGAAGTTTTTCAAAATTTACTGAAAATCAATCCTCGGATTCCTGTCCTTCCAGTGAACCGCATAAATATAGTCACCGCAACTAACGGAAAGTCAGGTGTAGTGAATAAACAAGTATTTAGATATTAAAATAGGACAAGGTGTATGAGATGGTATGTTTAATTGTAAAGAATTTAGTGTTTCAAATAATATGTGGATGCAATTTCATTTTCGATAATGTGTCAATTAACTTAAGAGGTAAGATAGTAAGTTTTTGAGAAAACGTCCTCAATCGATCCTCCCAAGTTTATTACAACAGTGAGGTCATTAACAGTCAATTGATCAACTCCATGAACATAGAAATGACTCCGAACATGGAAAGTTGATGAGTGTAGGGAGCTCTCACATGGACAAAGAAGCACTTTAAAAACCGTGTCGGAGGAAAATTGGTTAGTTTTCCAACCAAATTCAAACCCCATCAAAAATTTTGAATTCGCAATTAAAGTCACTGATGAAACTCCGTTTAAGAAGAGGGCTTATCCCGTGCCCGTGGCGTACCGAAATCAAGTTCCGGAAAACTTGAACCAGTTATAAGCTTGTTTGTCCGGGACAAACCGCGTCTTAGTAGATGTAACTACCAACGTTTCGGCCATCGTGCTGTGGCCTTCTTCGGGGTAATATTAGAGTCGTACAGACCTGAGTCGCTGTCGTGTTCTGTGAGGTCGAACGTGTTACGCGTCGGTTATATAGATTGGGTTGGGCGGCTACGCCATGATGGGCCGGTCGCGGCGGCCAATCTGCGCGGGGCGGAGCGGAGCCGGGTGGGGCATGTGTGGGGTCACTCTGCGCTTGGAGACCGAGTAAAGCGGAGCGCTCGGGGGGAGTTAGTGCCCAACTCCAGGCGCTGCTTAAGATCAAGCCATTGTCAACATTAAGATTGTTAGGTGTTCTGGCAATCTCTATGGCTTCTCTGATCCTTAGTAATTATCCGAGTTTCATCAAAATTAAAATCATGCCCCGCCTCTATCGCATGGAGGGATATGGCTGACTTGGTTGTCCTTCCATATTTGAAATGTGTAATGTGTTCCCTCATTCTCTCTTCCACAGTTCGTCCGGTTTCCCCTATGTATTCGCGACCGCATTTACAAGGTATGGAGTAAATGCCGGCCGACGCCAGGGGGGAGGGGTAGTTTGTCTTTAACTTTAACAAGAGATTTACCTAACTTTTCAGGGGCGCTGTAGACAGGTCTTATGTCATGTCTCTTGAGAATTTTACCAACCTAGTCAGTTACTCCTTCCACATGTAGGACCACATTTCCTACATATACTTTATACATACTTGATACGTATTGATGAATCTCCCCCATGTAACACATTACATACATGAAGCCGACGACTACGACGATGCACCTTGTTGTTAACTGGTTTCCACGATGACATCACTCTTTGTACAATAGAGTCAACGTACAACGCCAAAGAATCCTAACATTATTTATAATGCGTGCCGCGTGCAACCAGAAACCTTCGTTTATCTCTAAATAAACGAATCTCAACATAGTGTTACGCCCCTACCCGTGGCAACGAACTTTGATTACTTCATACTTCTGCCTACGGACCGGCCGCGAACAGACCGCTCGTCATATCGCCGCCCGGTCTCTTCAAGCAAGAATTACTTGATTACTTCAGTCTATGCATCAGTCGAGAACAGGTCGTTCACCGCACGATCTCCTCAAACACGAATGCAAACTAGAATCTCAACAGATTACTTAAAAATCTCAGATTACTAGAGTCTACACACTGAACTTGGTCAAGGTCACATCGCAGCCCGATTACCTCAACACCAAGTCCAGCTCAACGAAATAACTCTACGCTGACGATTTTCTTCGAGGTCACGTCGAAATCCTATGTACAAGAGCCTGGATTACAGACGACCCGAAGCCTATTCTACCGTCCCAAGAATCAACACGACATCTCCGACCACCGACTCGCCAGAAATCAGTAGTGAGTTAAACGAACAATTCCGAACTGAACTTTCTACGCCTGGTCCCGCCGTCTGGTGTCGTTGTTTGTTTGACGTTACGACGGTAGAAATAAATCTTGTTCCAATTGAACCCTTTAAAACATTTTATTTTGGAGAGGAGGAAATCTTACTGCGAAGCAAGCCTACATGCTGAGGCTTGCGAAGCAATCCAGAGATCCTCCCCGACACACATGGGATTAAGGCGGTTTTAGAAAACTCGCGGTTTTCTTTATCTTCCGAACGAATGTTATGATGCGATTTGAGAGCATTGTTTATGACCTTGTTGCAGTCATTATTGCGGAAAGTATCACGCAAGAGTTCTATTTCTTGGTCTAAACTCTCTTTGTCACACTTTTTTGGCTCGGGTGCCTAATGTTTTTAACACACCACGTTTGATAGCTGGATAGTGGTGTGACTCAACATTCAAATAACGGTTGGTATGCGTTGCCTTGCGGTAAACGCTATGCGCAAGGGAGCCGTCATTCTTCCTTTTTACGAGTACATCTAAAAACGGCAACTGACCATTGGATTCAATTTCCACAGTGAATTTGATGTTTGTATGAGCTTGGTTGATGAAATTCAAAAATCTGTCAAGATTTTCTCGTCCATGTTGCCATATGACGAAGGTGTCATCCACGTATCGCAACCAAACTCTAGGTTTTAATAAAGAATTTTCTATAACCTCATTTTCAAACGCTCCCATAAAAGATGTTGACAATGACAGGAGAAAGGGGTGAACCCATAGCAACTCCTCCTACTTGGGAGTAAAATTTACCATCAAACTGGAAAACTGGAGTTAAGACAATATTCAGTCAGTTTAGCCCACTCCAACGGTAAGCCTCGCTGTCCAAGCTGTTGTTCTATGACGTTTAGTGTTTCGCGGACCGGAACCTTCGTGAAAAGTGAGACAACATCGAAGCTCACATGAGTTCCTCGTCGCCTAGAGTTACCCTGACGAAGGCCACATTACCCTGAAGAAGGCCACAGCACGATGGCCGAATCGTTGGTAGTTACATCTACTAAGACGCGGTTTGTCCCGGACAAACAAGCTCATATTGACTCCGGCCGCAAAACCTTACGTTTATATTGAACCAATTAGTTCGCGAGGGCGTCATTAGAAAACAAAGCTCACCATTTCAGTACCCCATGGTAGTCGTGATTAAGAAAAATCAAGAAGTGCATATTTGTCTCGACGCAAGGGAAATTACTGCTCGATCTATTCCTGACCGTGAAGCACCTATAAAAATTGACCAGGCGCTAATCAGGTTCAAAGGAATTAAGTTTTTCTCCATTGTTGACCTTAGATCCTTTTACCACCAAATGAAGATAAAACCAGAACACCAGAAGTATACCGCTTTCTCTTTTGAGGGTATCACTTATGTTTTTCAAAGGTGTCCGTTCGGGTTGAAGTCCAGTGGTGCAGGCTTAATTAAATGTCTATAGAATTCTTGGAGATAAATCGGAAAATAATATTACTAAATACGTGGATGACCTTTTATTTCACACGAAGATTTTGTCACACTTAGTTATCTTAGATCAATTATTCAAAATTTTTAAAGAAAATGTCATTCTCAATTTGGAAAAATCAAAATTTTGTACTCGAGAAATCCAATTTTTGGGATATAACACTTCAGGAATCAAAATTTTTACCGGAAACCGTCAAAGAAATTGATAAAATACCTCCACCTAGAAACAGACAGTTGCGAGGGTTCATCAGCGAGGGTTCATCGGTTTTATCGAGGATTTGCGTTTGCCGTGAGACCGATGTTTAATCTTCTAAAAAAATCAAAGATGGAAATGGGGGGGAGAAATAAAATACGACGTTTAACAATATCTAGGCAGCTTTTGCCCACGCCATCGCTTTATCACATCCAGATTTTAACAAAACTTTCATTCTCCAGACTGACGCGAGTGACTATGGGGTGGCGGCGACTTTGCTCCAGATCGAAGAAGAGTCAGGGATGCAAAAAGTGGTAGCGGTAGCCAGCAGAACATTCAATAAAAGCGAATGCAAAATAAGCGTTACGCTCAAGGAAACCACGGCTATCGTGTCAGGGTTACAGAAATACAGTGAATACTTAATGGGGAGACACTTCAAAATACGTACTGATCATAAAGCTAATTTTCTTGAAGCACACGCATATCAACAATGACAAATTGTTAAGATATGTGCTGTGGATCCAGCAATTCGATTTCGACATAGAACACGTGGAGGGTAAAAACACCTTAGTTCCTGGCTATCTTAGTAGGAGCGGCGACGCTAGAGAGAGGACGGAGAAAAGGAACGAAGTAAAAATATCTAGTCTGGTGACCGAAGCTATCGCTGAGGCCGGGGCTGCAAGAGTTTTATGCTCTTAGGTAAGCGCGGCTGATGATGAATCAGGCGTCAAGAGTAGGGACTTGTTTCTTCGTGTAATACAGCTCTCGGCTTTAAATGTCCATGTCGAGGGTCCCTATGCTCACTGACGAGTCCATTAAACAATGGCAGAGGTGTGAGCAGGATCAACAGAATAGTGATGTTTAAAGAGGGGAGAATGGCCGAAGACGAATGGTAGGAGCGTTGCAGAAAAACAGGATAAATACATGTTAAACAATGATATCGTCTACATGAAATGGAGGGGGGCCGTGCTGGGACCAAGGTGTGGATTCCAAAGGAAATTAGAAAAAAGCTAATCATTCATTTGCACGAAAAATACGAGCATTTTGGTCTTTCTAAAGTAATTAAAATTATTCAGGAAATTGGTTATTGGAACAACATGAGCGAAGAGATTCGAAAGGTAATTTTGCCAGATGTCTAAATTCCCAAATCGCTCTTTTCACGGTGAAATGCAAAACATCATCCCGAAAACCAAAATGTCATGATTAGCGTAGACGTATATGGGCCTTTGCCGCGAACAAGGAGAGGCAAGATGTTCATCTTTGTTGTGGTGGACGTTTTTTCCAAATTCGTAAAAATATATCCGATAATTAAACCCACCTCGTCCGCGGGCTTAAAATACATGAGAAATTATGTCGAAATTTATGGAGTGGCTGAGTTTGTCCTCAGTGACAATGGCAGCCAATTCCGAAGCGAAGGCTGGGCTGAGAGGATCGAAGAAATGGGGATGAGAACAGTTTTCTCGAGTATTCGGTCACCTCAATCTAACCCGACCGAGTGGATCATGAGAGAGTTGTCAAGATTAATTCGAGCGTATTGTCACAATAACCACACCATCTGGATAGATTTGATCCCGAATATCAATGAATGGTTAAATAAGGTCCCACACGAAAGCACAGGAAAATTTGTCGAATCAATGGGGGAAAACACCGCCGAAAGATTTCCCTGAGCTCACCTCCCCGTTAAATCCGGGTAGAGAGGGGGAAATACAACCGGAAAGGATACAAGTTGTAAGGCGTAATTTGGAAACGGCAGGGCGAAGACGAGAATACCATAAGTCAAAGCCATACCAATTTCACGAGGGCCAGGAAGTGTTGCTGAGAGTCCCGAAGCCTTCAAATTTAAAAGAAAAATTATACCACAAGTTTTTCTTGTTGTATGAAGGCCCATTTATAATAACAAGGATACCAAATTTAAATGTGGTTGGATTAAAGGACGAAAATGGTATTATTAAGGGTCAATACAACTTTCGCACTTCAAAGCCGTTTAATCGGGCTGAGGACTAGCAGTCTTGTAAATATGGAGTTCCTAGGCCGTCGCGGCGTAAGCCAAAACAACAAAATTCTCGGAAGAAGCATTTCCAGGAAGAAGGTGCAGGGGGTGGAGGGAGCTGGTGCCTTGCCGGCGAAGGCAGCCCTTAGCCACCTAGATCCAGGCTAGGCGCGGTGAAAGTTGTTTTGAGGGACAGCGCACCAGAGGCGACCGTTGGCGACCAAGCTGCAAGGGGTGAGGGGTAACCACCGCCTCAGCTTTGCCGATAGTACCGGCACGCGTCGGGCGCTCGAGCCCAGAGAAAACGGCGCGGATATAGATCACGCTGGGGCGCGGAAAGAAAGAGAGCGTGGGGGCTCAATTAGTTTAATAGGGCTAATTTTTGACCGGAGGTAGGAAGACAGCGGCGCCTACCACGCTGATTTGCGAGTGAGGGGCGGATCAGATGGGAATTAATAATCCCATGTATAGTTATGAAGTTTTTAATAATTAATGTAATAAATTAATTAAGGTCAATTTTTGACCGGAGGCAGGGTAAACAGGGAGGACCGCCACGTCGTCGCGAAGGAAGGTCCACGATAAATGGAAGTTGAAAAATTCTACGTTTAGTTACAAAGTTTTTTTAAACTTATAATTAATCTGTTAATTAATTAGGGTATAATTATTCAGCAAATATGGAGGCAGCGTTACGGCCGGTGGTTGCCATATTGACGAGCGAGGTGAAGCTCGGCAAATGGGGATGGTGAAATCCCATACTCATGCTTATAAATTTTATAATAAATTTATTTATTGTCAAAAACAGTACAAACTGCGTATGACCACGTGGAGGACAATAAACTAATTTACTCTCCGGAAGCAAGCAAGGGACCATCCCATTAATTCCGATCATGGGCCCTAAGGCAGAGGCGGATTCAAAAATTTCAGCAAAAGTTCCTAGATAAGATGAAAACTTAGCTGCGAGTTATAATACTCATTGAATGTCAATATGTTTGTAATTTAACGCAAAAAATTTACATGTATAAGTTATTATCGAACTATAGATTATTAAAACACGCCCCTAGACAAAGCCTAGAGAACCTGTATAAGAAATCCACCTCTACTCGAAGGAAAACCGGAGCAAAACCCTGGCCAGGATGAATTGATCATTAAGTAAATTGTTAATCAAATTAGGGTTAAGATTGGGCCGGGAGCGATGATAAAAGCGTTGGCCGCTACGCTTGGTGGCGTGGATTTGGAGCCACCAGGAGGGAACTATGACTTCCCTGCTTTATAATTGTAATTGTTGATGATAATCATTGTTTAATTAATTAACCTGTGGGAGCTGGGAATGACACTAAGTCCGGCGATCACTACACCAACATTTGCGAGGAGTAGCGTGTTGGGTGAAACAATTAAATATATCACGCAGGCGATTTATAAGTAAATGTGTTTATCAATTAGTCAACTAGTAAATAGGCTTAATAAGCCGGGAATAATGATCAATGGAGATTATTACGCTTGTTCGCGCGGCTGGGGCGAATAAGATGAGCAAAGACCTTATGCTTTTAAATTAATCAGTTATAAAAGAATTCTTTTACTCAATTATAAATATTAAATTAAATTTTCAATGTGTTTTAAAATTTTAAAAAGGGGAAATATGAAGTCAATGAACAAATGAATAACAGTGTGAAAAGAGTATTGGGAAATTGTTAATTGATTGTATTGGAGAGAAAAAGCGGGTGAGTCGCAATTAAGAGTGTAACATAAATATAAACAAAAACAAGGGACGCACTGAAGGTAACCGAATTCCGAGGTGTAGTGGACGGGATGAATAACGACGGGGTGGTAGATGGAGGTAGTACGAATTCCGAGGACGAGTAGGGAGCTCGGCCTTGGCAAGGTCGTGATGGTAGCAATGGGATGTTCTATACAGAAAACCGGAAGACATGAGGAAGAACGAGGAAAGTGGTTTGAAATTGCGGAGTGTGTCACTAACGAGACCTAAGCGAAATTTTAACGGTAGAAAGAAATAATTAGCGTCAATAAAAGTTTTGTAATTTTGTTGATAATGTAATTCGAAATTAATTTAAAAAAACCTGGATTTGTAGAAAGTGAGGAATTAAAATGAAAAATTAGCTAATGAGAATAAAGGAAGTCGTATTATGAAGTCAAAAGGCGGAAAGAAATTTATATTTTTAAATACTCGAGGAAAATAAAGTAAGATTGAGGAAAAATGTCAACCCCCTTTATTTTATTACAATACTAACAAAGTGACGAATACACAGTTTTGATACAAAAATGTTTGTTAAAGGAAGTAAACCAAATTATTAATATTTAATTTAGCTAGAAGCTGTTTCTTGTGGGTAACAAGATTCAACTATGTAATGTTAGTTTTAAATACTGAGGATTCTACAGTTTCCATGGCAGGGCGATTTAAAGTCGATTTTCGTAGGTAGAATTTGTCTCCCGTCACCTCTCTAGATTGCCTAACGCTTCCTAATTTTCTATGAGCCTTCCATTTCTCCCGTGAATGCCTCCAGCGCTCACAATGGGGCGTTATCGCCCACTTTGAGAAAGACTGGCTTATAAGGAGCGAGTTAATAATTTTCCGAAACATCGACGATTGGAAAATTAATAAATTAAAATACAACAGCTTGTACTAGGGCATGTCATTGTATAAGTCGGAAACCACATTGTCCCTTATACCGTTTGTCAGTGGATGGCAGCATGTGTGTGCTTGTCATATAGGCTGCGTGACATGGGCACAGCCAAGTCACAGGAAACCAGTGCACGATGGCGGTTGTGTTGCATGAGTTTTCACGAGAAGAACAGCGTCTTCTTGTCTTCGGCACGAATTCTTACCGGGCACTAGTCTTGGGGTCATCACTTTCAACCTGAATCCAAACGACCTTCCATGGAATGGAAACATTCCACTTCCCTAACAAAAAATTTCAAGGTTATTCCATCAGTCCGCAAAATTATGCTCACTGTGTTTTGGGACATGCAGTGGGTCATACTGTGGAAATTCCAACCTCACGGTGAGAGTGAATGTCGCGTCGTACTGCTCCACTCTGCGGGAACTCCGACCGGGCATTCGCTGTAAGCGACCTGGACAAAGGGAGTTATTCTTCTGGATGACAATGCCCACCCTCAAACAGTATGCCAAACGCAGAAGCTGTTACGAACATTTCGTTGGGAACGCTCGGAAATTCACCGTACACTTCCGACTTAACTCCCAGTGATTTTCATCTGTTTGGGCCCTTAAAAAAATCTTTTGGGTGACCGTCATTTTGAAACTTATGATACCGTAATCCAAGAGGTTACTCGTTGTCTGCGACATATACCAAAAGACTTCTTTGCCATCGGCTTTCAAGGACTTGTAAAGAAATACGATGAGTGTCTGAATGTACAGGGTGATTATGTCGAAAAGTGAAATAAATGTCAGGAAGTTATTTGATTATTGCCTCTATCCAGTTTAGCGACTTTATTGACTTACGAACGTAGGTCGAATTTGACGCGTTACGTGAGCTTAAAAAATGTATTAGAGGAATGCAACAAGCTGAAGCTGGATGGAACGTTGCGGGAAAGTGAGGACGATTATTCCTTAAATATTGGTAGTACTCGCTAGTAGCTGTGGTTTCGAAATAAAATTTGAAGAGAAATGTGGAGTTGGTTATCCATTAAGTATCGGATAAACTGGGACCGAAATTAAACGAGGAAACTCGTGTCACGGAGTAATGCGTGTGCTACACGCGAGAACATACAAGGAACGGATTTAACAGGACGTGTCTCATAGAACTGTAGCGTAAGCGTACTACTGGAAGCATAAGATATGTGCGTGTGTCATACGTGAGGGATAGAAAAGACTAGGTTGTGCAAATCATAAGAAATGAATGAAGAAAAAGGGAAATGAAGGTGAAAGTATTCATCGGAAGGCGGGGGTATTTACCATGTGGAAGAGATAATGATTTAGGGATTGAAGAGAACGAGATGATGATTACCTACAATGGACATCTGGTCAACATAATCGCGTTACTGGGTTGAGCGAAGAAACTTTAGATAAAGATGAATTGAAGTTGGCATGGAGAGGTGCGCGAAACGGTCGATCGATTCAGAGGTGTTTCGAAAGCTGATAAAGTAGACCAAGATGAGGCAATTGACGTACTACAAAGGAACATATTAAGTATGGAATCGTACCGTCGACAGATTAGAACGAGTCATAGAAATGCACAACCGTAGTGGGACAAGAAATTCTAGAATATGAGGAAAAGGATAAATGGGTTACGAAGACGATTATTTGGTGGCTAAAAACAATTTAAATACAAAATTCGTGAGAAGAAAAAATAAACTTACAAGATTTCTTAGCCAATAGCATAAAACTAACCATGAGGGGTATTCCATATGTTATAGTGAGGGAAAAGCTAAAGAAGCGGACAATAGAGCACAGTGTACGATCAGGACATGAATTTATAAGTGGTTGTCGGGAAACTAGCACAGTTTTAATGGAACACATATGTATCATCACACCTCTAGCCCTGATGCGATGTTAGTATTTTTGGTAGAAGCGGGATCCACATAAATACCACAATCCCTATGGTAGTTTTCTTCGCTGCCATCAGCCCAGTTTCCCGGGCAGACAAATACACGTGTAATAACAAATAATGATTTAATACAAATTCACTAGAAATCGGAATTTACAACAGAGACAAACTCCCAAAATCATTGATACATATAATTTGTTATTACACAAGCAATGCTATCGGAAAGCATTAATTACACTTGGTTAAATTTAGTTGAAGACAACTAAATAGTATAAACCCTCAGGTTATCTGAACCTTCAAAATTATAAGTTGTTTCCCCCAACAACTAATTGATACAAGTTACGACACTCGCAACTAGTAATGACTTCATTAAGACTACCGCAGCAGCCTAACGAACATCTGGTCTCCGTGACAAAGTCTAGTACGGACACTTCTCCCGTGCCGGCGGATCTCTACTTTCCCGCGGAAAGAGACCCTGAGGATCTTCACTCCTCCCAATATATACAGTAGCAGAAGTCACATGATCCGCAAATAACCACGCTTTCGCCACCACACTTTGCAAATATTCTTCTTGTCCACCCCTTGTAATTCTAGGATCGCAGTGACTGCGCCGTAGAGGACGAACCGCTATGGGCGTCACCTAGGCGCTCGCAAACACCTTTTTCGTTGTTCTATATTCGGCACGTACTTCATTCATTACTTCGTAGAATTCTTCTTTTCTTTGGGTACACCTAAATTGCAGTGAACATCGCTGGGTCAACGTCGCAGGCCACATTCTCCGAATACACTTGTACCTTCCTTAAAAGTGAAAGGTGTCCTTTGAAACAATACCTCAATAACTGAAGAGGCTTAGGGTGGGTCCCAAGTTCGTCGCACTTCCGTCGTAGCGCCGACCGGCCACTTTCAATAAGTTTCTTAACAGCATCCGGCTTGGGAAATGTAAAGAAATATTATTTCACAAATTGATGGAATTTCCTGGCGCCGACGTTACAACATAGTGTGATCTTAGAAGATTTCATTATTTTTGTAATACCTGATGATTACTTTGAGGAGAAATAATTTTAGTAACGACCGAATAGACAAATAATAGTGAAAACGAAATAAAAAACCGCAGGTTACGATCACATAGCCCTTGAGATGATAAAACAATATAGATAAATTTTAAAGAATATTCGATGAATGTTTCCACTACAATTATGAGTTTGGAAAGTGACTGGCGTGAAACATTAGCAGACATTGCTACATCTTATAACATTTCAATAATAGTCAAGGCTATTGAAATGTTAAAAGATGTAGCAATATAGCCTTTTAAATATCCTCCATACAGGAGACCTAGGCTATTGTCTTAAAATTACCTCGCAACTAAATGTTTTTGATTCGTATTTCATTCATTCCGTCTCGAACTGTGACACTAGAAACATCGCTTTTATACCCGGTCCGCCAGTCGTGAGTTTGATGCTCAAATAAGTGAGAAGAGCTGGATTATTAAGAAACTGTAATAACCTGACGCAACCAGACAATTAACTTTAGATTCGTGATTGTACTAAAACAATTCTATTGTAACACTCGCTTAAAAATGTATAAAAATCAATTGTGACTATACTTTGTCAGGTGTTCAGCTGTGTGTAAAATGCAATAAATGTTAAACTTGTTTTGTTGGATTCCCGTTCTTATATTTTCTTACCGTAGCTAATTTGTTACATATTTTGTGTGGGTTCATCGAGAACGCGTGATATTTCGAAGTTCCATTTTATAACAATTGTCAAAGATTAAATCCACCCCTACAAAACCGTTCTTGATATAAAAGAATAAAGATAGGGGGATACCGGGTCATCCAGACCTATTTACTTATTACCGGTTCTTGGTCAATTGTTTGATAAACTAATGGGAGAGGCAATTATGAGAGTGGAAGGAAATATGAATAAATACAATGAGGCTTCATCCGTGGAAAAGGGACGGAAGATGCAATTAAAGAAGTACTCTTCAGAATTACTAAAAGGGAAAAGTAACTTTTTCACTTCCTATAATTAATATACACGAAATAAACAATTTATAAATAGATTAATTTTACACGTTGTGTTGTATATTTTACTTTTTGCCCTATTTTCAAGCCCCACGTTCAGCGCCAATTATAACATTAATTAATTAAAGAGGGGGCCAAAGCAGTTGCTCATTATCACTTACCTGACTCCATTAGTCAGCTTCCCCAGAACTGCTTACTGTGCCCCACTAATGACAAAAACAACCAGGCCATATAGGGTTCGGCCCATTTTGTTGGTCGTAAAATATACCTCGTCCTTAATAAAGGAAACAACACTCTGTAAAATTGACTTAATTATTTATTTATTTCTGCTAATAACACATTTTCAAATTAAATCCTTCTCATAACACATAATGTAAAAATACCCCCTTTATAAAATCCCCCAAAATGCACAAATATGACATTCAGTAATACAATATTTCTTATTTGTTATTCTTGATCGCTGCATTTTAACATTGACGTTAAAGTTCATGTTTTTAATGATCAAGAGGCCCTTTTATAACTTTACCACAATACCAGCCGGACGTGGCTTAAGATCGTGGGCCAAAATTACTTCGTGAAAATTAATATGCCTTCCAAAAGACTTCGGCTATTTCACACGCTTTACTCGAAGTTCCCTTGATGATCACAAAACTTTGGACATGCCAATCGCTACGAGTTATGCAAATTACCTTTGTGTTCAACAGAATGGCTTCCCGCTTCAGAAAGTCACGCCTTGCACTCGCCTGCCACTGCTCTGCGCCATGGCTGCAGGTGGTGATGCTCGCTCGATCCTCGGAGACCCCAGATTGTGGCTCCCCCACACGGAACGGAAAAAGGTCGTTGGCTAGGTCGCCCCGCTCAACTTGATGATAATGAATAACGGCGGAATACCACTAATACTGTTCATTTCCAAAGAAGTTCATCACCCGCGAAAGTCTGTTCTAAATGACGTCAGATCAAAGAATTTGTACAGCGACATGGAGCGAATGTTACTGGAGTGTAGCAATTAAAGCAGCAAGTAATAATTGCAGTTTTGCTTACCGATCTAGAGATCGATTCGCCGACCGATCAGATATATTGTGCGGAGTTAAGAGGTAATTGATATACATGGGGATCTAATTAATAAAAGCTATAATAAATGGACAGGATAATCAAAAACACGCTTTTCTGCCGTCAGATAAAGTGGGAAAAGGCGAAGGATGGTAGAGACCTGCTTCGATTCATAAAGAAACGAATTGATGCATAAGAATAGAGAATGGTTTTAGCTGAATGGACCAACTCTGGAAACTTTGACATGACACGGCATTTTGACGGACAAGCTATCTCTACAAAAAAGGATTGCAAGAACAGGAAATTGTATAGGCGGTAATGCGACTAATACTGTGGAACATATTCTATACGATTGCGAAGTTAATAGTGAAGAACGAGGAAGGTGGTTGGCAAGAGGGAGACGTAGAGGTATATTCAATCTTCAACGTTGGGGACGATATATAGACAACGAAGAGATTCTTTGATTTTGATGTATTTACGACGGAACCAGTGTTGGTCTGGCAAGTGGCAAGAATGACTGATTCAGGGTAGTAGAAGCACTGGATCTCCACGAGTTAGGGACAAGTAATGTTTGCGGCATTAATAAAACAGCAAAGAGGTAAAAGAGTAGAGGAAGCAAAAATCATGAATATAGTTAAGAGAAAGATCAAACAGAGAGGGGAAAGTGAAAATATTAAGAAAGGAAATAAAAATATGACGTATAAACCCTGTTAATGGCTGTGTGCTGAGGAACAAGGAAAATGCCAATAAATAAAATAAAACAAACCTCCTTTATCCATTTATTCTAAATGGTGAAAAGTCAACTGGCATCTCACCATTTATCACCTCTATCGCCACAGTAGATGTGTAATAGGTTCCTCCCATGTGTTGCAATATCCTCTGTGCTCTTTGAAAATTCTTGTCCACTACAAACAATACGGTGTCCTGATGCCATAATTCCATACTTAAGTATTGGTCAAATGCCCCCCCCCCCCATAGTATATTTGGTGAATCCCACTCGTATCAAACCATAAGACACCTTTTCTATTATGTAATCAATATGTTCCCAAATAGCAATAAGGGCTCTAATGACCTTGCCGTTGACGAGCCCTAAAGCCTCAAAAAGAAAAAAAGAAAATAGTAATTTATCTATTACCAACCCTAGAAATTTAGTTTCCTAACTATTTCAAGTTTTCCCCATACAATTTTAATTATGAGTTTCTTCTAAATTTACCCTTGGGTGACCAAACCACATAGCTTTTGTTTTCGCTACTGAAAGTTATAATTTATATTTTCCGTTTTTTCTTTTAATGCTTGAATAACTATTTTACATTGCTATTCCAAATCAAATCTGCCTAAGCAAAGATTTTTTCCGTTCCACGTCTTCAAATATAATTGTGCATGATTGTTCTAGAATAATGGACCAGTAGTCTTAAGGGCAACGACACTTAACAGGCCTAATAATTTTTTTTCCACCTATTTTTATCATAATGAATCTATCTTGCAAATACGAATATATTATTTGTACTAAATACTCTCGTACGCTTTTGGTTTTCATTGTTCATAGTAGTTTTCCCTAGTTCAGCGATGTCAAATGCCCCTTCAATGTGGAAATATGTGCAATATTTTGCTGTCCTTATTGTAATATCGATCAGTAGTCTGTCATGTGCCATATGTTTCTCTCCCCCGTCGAAATTCATACTTACGGTCACTAAAGTTTCCGGTTTCCATGTAGTTTATAAATTCATTTGTCGCATATTTCCCCAGTGTTGGTTATAGTGCAATAGACCAATACGATTTTGAATTTGTATATTTTTATTAGGCTTTAAAAATACAATTTCTTGAGAATACTATTCAATGTTTTCAGTACCTGTCGTCCAAAAATGATCGCATACCGCTTCGCTCTTCTGGGTGCGGCGATTTATAAGGAGTTAATTTGCGAGAAAATATTAAATAATCATAAACATGTAAAAAAATTCTTATTAAATCAGTTCTCACTAATAAGAATCCACCTGAACAGGCCAAATATCATTTTTATAGACCAACCCAAGGAATTTTTGGGAGATTTCTTAGAGCTCATGACCCTTATTACGGCCTTCTGCTTAACAAATTATTCTTTCACATCACAGTTTGTATGTAAGAGAACTTGAAACCAACTAACAGATATCGTATTTTCCAATTTGGAGATTGCCTTCACTATTCTCAAAGTCGAAGAAAACTTAATAGTATCCGAACTATAGTATCTTTTCTACTTTGCTATCCGAACTACACTATAGTGAAGATTTTATACTATCCTATTAAAATGAATACTAATTGTAGTTACGATAGTATTATAAAATACTTTTCAATAGCTTAGGTCAGGAAACTATGTCTGGTGATGCGTTGAGATACGATTGGCGTTGTGTGAGATTTTGTTTAATTTTTATTCGGTAGAGCTGAATGTTTTTGTAATTAGTCATAGCAAAGTAGTTGTCTGCCATATAGCGTCGCTGAAAAATAGCAGCAAGAATGTCATCAACGAAACAGCGAGTAAGGATTTAGTAGTTATGTTCCCAAACCAATAGGAGATAAACAAAGTAGAGAAAGTAATTATGGAGTGTGGATGCCTGAAATGAGACAACCGTGAAAAAGAAATCCTAGATTCAAAATATCAGGTATTGGGACAGGGGTAAGGAAAATGGATGTTTTTTGAATTGTTGGTGGAATGATATCTACATACAAAAGAAATGCAACAGGGATGTTTAAATAGGGCATATATAGTTTTCAGGAAAGAAATCTGTAAAGACTGTGAGAACTGGGTAAATGAAATAAATCCAGCGCTGTGTAAAGTGATAAAAGGAAAGAAAAGAGCGTACGAAGAGTACAACTTACAGAACAGAAGAAAATCTCGAGCCAACAAATGCCACTAGTTTGGGCACATAGTAAAGTGCCGGGAAAGAGGATGCTCGTGAATATTGTATGGACAAGGGACTGGTATATTAGGAATGCAACAAGATAAAATGGTATGCATACATTACAAAATAAGGAATGTGGAATGTGAACGTCGAGCCACGTCTTCATGTCTGGATTATGAAGCACCAAAACGAGTCCTAAAAAATAATACAAATTATGGCATCTAGGATTTTGCAGAATAATATGCAGAGGAATGGCGCTGGAGCGCGTGCATTATGCGCATGTTTAGAACATTTTCATTTATGTATCACCATGTGGTTTCCGTGTTTGTAATAATTGTCATTACAAGGATTAAACTTTATACATCTCTTGTAATACTGACCTCTGATGTGCTTTATTTAATTTGAAAATATATCACTAATAGTCCCTATCTGTATTATAAATTGATGAAAGATGTAAAAAAATTACTGTGTAATATACGTTCCCTATCCCTTAAATTTAAAATATTAATTTTCTTTTAACTTTATAAGAATTATGCTTGGTATAGTTCACAATCCTATAGTATATGAGCTGCAGTTTATTCAACTTTTTGGCATACATGAAATTCATTATCAATTTTTCCGATTCTTCGGGGGTAAGCCCTGAAATTTCCATGTCCTGTTATGAACTCTTTAAATATATTACTCGTGTGAAACCATTTTTTTTTGTTTTTCGTGAGAAAGAGTACGTTATTAATATACGCATATCTCTGTGCCCTAAAACGAATTAATCTAGCGTATCTGCCAAGCTTGAATTAAAGTTGATGTATTAGTCTTCACGTGTTCTTGTTTTTTTTCCAGTTCCTCTCCACTCATGTTTATTGACTCCTTCATCGTTAATAATTTTCGGAGCTTTACCTTCTGTAGGTGTAGGTCTATAAGCATCACTTCAGTTATACTCTGCATCGCATCGGTGGAAACTGTACGGTAACACATACTTAACCGTAACAAGCATAATCTTTCCAATTTCGTGAACCGTTTTTCTACATACTGTCGTACATCACTTTGGCCTCATACAGTATCGCCATAACTCATTATTGTACGTATCGCACCCGTAAGTTAATCGAGATATGTTCTCGATTTTGAATTTGTCATTGCCTATTCGTTGCGAGGCATAGTATACCATCTTAATTTTATTCACCACGTAATCAAAGCGTTTGAAGAGTAATTTTTCACCGATATGTACACCAAAAAGTTTGATCTTTCAATTCTGAACTTACATCCAACGATTCGTATGAGTATTCTTACGGCAGTAAAACCGTTGTATGTTTTCCGTATGAAATCCGCTTTAACATTCATGTTCTCTTTCGTTATAGGAGTTTCCATCTGTTCTATTTTCCATCTCATGTCTTCCCTCGTACGTAAAGGATGAATTTTTCGCGTTCTTGTTCCATTGTTTCTTGTCTTACCTACTGTTGCGAATGTCTTTCTTATCCCTTTCATTCTCCGAAGTCTCTCGTCTATCCTTTTCATTTGTACCTCTACTTTTTGCAAGGATTCTTGTATATTTTGTTTTTGAGATTCACGATTCATTTTACAAATTACTCGTTGTAGTAGTCAATTTCACATTTGCTTCTATTTTCCTTTTTAGATATCACATCCAAAATAGTATTCATTCGCTCGTCCCTTACATTGACTACACTTTCTTCAAAATTTTTATGATCATTATGCATTTTCTTTACTACCTCCTCTCCTATTCTTTGCCTTTCTACGTCATATATAGTTGCTGAAATTTCTTCCTTCAATGCAGCATCTCTTAATTGTAATTTTTCATAGAATATTTGAAACGTCTCTTCCATCATTCTATCTTGCATAATATAGCTTCATTATTAACCATCATTGTTTTGGCAACTATTTCACCTATCTTATGCATAGAAATATTAATATTTGATTCTGTTAACTTAGTCTCTTCCTTTCTGGCCTACAGGATGTTTCGCTTGTTTTCTTTAGTAATATCTAACTCAGCGTTCAACATTAGGTACTCTTCCCATAAATGTTTCGAGTTTTCCTGGATTTTTTTATAGTTCCCACCGGTTAGTTTCTTCAGCTTATCATTAATAACATCTCTTAATACCTAATTGCTCCTTTCGTGCTCTTTTCGCACTACCTTGCGCATTGCATGATCTTATTTATTTCCCCATCTAGTTATATCCTTCTTTCCCCTGTACTGGTTTCTTCCCTCAAACATGCTTTAACGAACTTGATTATACCTTCATATGATTCTATTCTTTGCCTTGTTGAATATGTCTTACATTGTCTTTATGAAAATTTCCTCCCTTAGCTCACGATAAAGCGTCCTTGTATATCTTGCAATTCTTCTCACGAAATATTTCATATATTTCCAAAAGTTTGCTATTGAATTAAAAATTATGAAATTAACGACTGTATACTTTTCATGCTTTGTTTATATTCTCCGAACATATTAAAATTACTTCAATATTTCCTTTTAATCAATCATTTTTTTAAATATTAAAAAAATATGTTTTAGTATTCATTACATTTGTCCCCACTTTTTAACCATAAAATCCCAGGGTGAAGTACGAGCTTCTCTGAATATCTATATCCTCACAAAACTAACACAAAACTTAAACTTAAATTCTTCTTTCCAATAAGAGAACGTGGTTCAATCTATCTTACCGTAGGAAGCCGGGGGCCATCATTTTTTCATAAATACCTTGTTTGTTTATAAATAATTCACGGAGCCGTGCCCTGTGCGTAACACATAGGCAAGTATTTTGCTTTCATTGAACACAAATCCCTAAATATACAAACTATTTTCCATATAAAAGCGCGAGCCCACACTTCCTTCTATACCGCTCCTGAACAGCAACAACACTGAAAACAAACGATAACTTTACGAGTCTTAGTCTTCGCTCAATGTCGCAGGGGACGCACTATTCTTAATTTTTAGAGATGCTACTTCGCTTTGCCGAGTGGTGCAAATTAGTTCAAACCCTCAGAGTATCATTACTAATATCTGGAACAAGAATTAACCGCAATTCAAAATTAGCAACAACAAAAGCATAACTAGGAGCAGTTATTTCATGAAACACGTCATGTTTTTTAGAACAGAAAGGAATAATGATAGAACGGGTACATTATTCGCAGTCGACCAGATTAGCATACAAGTGATCGCGAAGGATAGGGGTTGGGCAGCATTACGGGTGTGTGATACACATGCGCTTGTACTGGTAATGACAAAATACACAGGAGATAATTATCACACGATACGATATAAAAAAGAGAATGTGGACATTATTATAGTGAATATGTATTGTCGATATAGAGGAAGTAGAGCCGTAAACAGAGATAGGTGTAAATAAATAAATAATTAAATTTATTGTCAAAAAACAGTACAAACTGCGTATGACCACGTGGAGGGAAATAAAACTAATTTACTCTCCGGAAGCAAGCAAGGGACCATCCCATCAATTCCGATCAAGGGCCCTAAGGCAGAGGCGGATTCAAAAAATTCAGCAAAAATTCCTAGATAAGATAAAAAGTTAGCTGCGAGTTATAATACTAATAGAATGTCAATATGTTTGTAATTTTAAGCAAAAAATTACATGTAAGTTATTATCGAACTATAGATTATTCTGAGTATAGTGCTTAAAAATTGAAATAACACTAAATTCACGATTTATTGTTACAATAGACCCGCCCCTAGACAAAGCCTAGAGAACCTGTATGATAAATCCGCCTCTACCCGAAGGAAAACCGGAGAAAAACCCGGGCCAGGATGGGGCTACAGAATTTATGTACACAAACGTGCCAATGTTGAGTACACATAAAACTAAATTAATATGAGCCATAAGACAACACAATCATGCAAGAAAATAGTTTTTGAAATTGTTATAAGTTGTTTAAAAAGTACTACAGCAATGGCGTGATAAAGCACAAGACGAATTTAACTTTTGTTAAAATCAATAAATTCTTTTACAGTGTAGAAGCACTGGTGCAGGAGGTAGTTTTTAACCGCGGATTTGAAGATATTCAATTTCATAATATCTTTTATATTCTTGGGCAGGGAATTATATAGAACGATTCCCGAATGGTATGGTCCCTTTTGGCAAAGAGTGGTTGACACTCTAGGGCGATGAATATTACTACTATTGCGTGTATAGTGTTCGTGAACGAGACTGTTTCGTATAAAGCAAGGGTGGCACTTCAGTAATTCGGTCTTAACAAACACGACCGTTTCATAAATATAAATGCAGGGAAGTGTTAAGATATTTAATTCCTTGAATAAAGGTTTACAAGAGTTTCGGGGGTGAGATTTACAAATTATCCGAACTATCCTCTTCTGAATTCTGAAAGTTTGAATACTCTGACCGGAATTACCCCAGAAGGTAATGCCGTAACGTAAATGGGAGTAAACGTTTGCAAAATATACGCAACGGGAAATACGTGGACTAACTGCGTTAACTAAGATTCGGAATGCGTAACACAATTTGCTTAATTGGGAATTAAGATTGTCAATGTGACAATTCCATTTGAGGTTGTCTTGAATATGGAGACCTAAGAATTTTGTATTTGTAACAGTTTTTAATTGTGTTCCGTTTAAAGAAAGAGAAACCTGGGGTAAAGATTTTGTGATACTATTGTGAAATGACATAGACACTGTTTTGTCAGTGTTTACAATGAGACGATTTGCATGGAACCAAGTCGAAAGGTTAGACAAAACTTTTTGAGCATTGGCGTGTTTACATAGTAAATTAGTGTCATCAGCAAAAAGAACCATTTTGCAATCTGATGTGGATGATGACATGTCGTTCACATACAATAAAAAGAGTATAGGGCCGAGAATTGATCCTTGGGGTACTCCGCAAGTAAGTGGCTTTGTTTCTGAAAGACAACGCTCAAGTATTTTATTTTTAGTATAGGATATTTCTACTTGTTGATATCTATCTTTTAAATAAGAAGTTAGCCATTGATGTGGAAGTCCACGAATGCCTAAAGAATGCAATTTGGTAAGGAGAATTCCGTGATCGATGACATCGAATGCTTTGGATAAGTCAAGAAAAACACCCTGAGGATTTTCTCCACTGTCTAGAGATGTGGTAACATCGTTTAAGAAGGAAAATATGGCGCTTGTGTACTGATCGATTTTAAGAAATTAGGTATATTGATGTACATTGACACAATTGCGCGGTCGCGGCAATGGGGAGGGGGTATAAAAGAACACCGGTGAGAGGGAAACTAATGGGGAACCTGATCGTGAGATATACTTAGAAATTAATATTGCATTTGGAGAGAATTCGTTTATGGGTGCGTATGGTACGTCGGTAATAGATCTGACAATAACAAATCCATTGAGCAAAAAGTAGTTGCAAATTGGAGAATGGCATTGGAGAATAGAATGGAGAGCTACCATGCAGAAATACGTTTTGATATAAGAGGGAGGGAGGAAGAGGATGGGCACAGGTGCAGAGAAGGTGAAGAAGCTAATAGTAGGTTGGAACCTATTTAGTCGGAAGAAGAAACTTTATAACGAGAGAGAAGTAATATTGCAGATAGAGGAAGGTATAGAAAGATAAGTGGAGGATTTTCAAATAAGGACACTTCGATAGGAGTATGAAGGTAGAAGGATACGAAGTGGGGAAACGACGGGGACGGAAATGGTGGACAGACAAACTGACATTACTAAAGAAGAGGAAGAATGCACTAAAAGAGGAGATAAACAGGATGAAGCAAAGGAGGGAAATGTCGGTTGAATTAATGTATGCATGTAATGAAATAAAGAACGAATTCAAAGTACAGGTCAAACGACTTCCGTATAAAATAGGAATGGAGAAGATAAAGAGAGAGTTCTGAAAATAAATGTAGAAGGGGATCTTACCTGGCTGTAGAAAGACATGGGTGAAGGTGACGGTTGGCTTGTTCCATGTGAAAAGGGAACTGAAATAAGAGGGAAATAAGAGATGAAAATTCTGATGATCTGACGCTGGTCGTAGAAGGGGAGAGTAGGAATGAGTTAGAGAACGGCCTAAGGGTAGTCTGGAGGAAGAGGCATAAATTGGGGCTGCGCCTATCTGTGAATGGATAAAAGAAGCGTAATATGGTTTGGTCACAGTGTATGGAGAGAAACTAAAATTTGTAATACAAATAAGGTATCTTGGAATTATGATAGACGAGAAGACCTCTTTATCTAATATATTAACCTCATCAAATTTAAATTTATGCCCCATGTTGTTTGATAAAGAGTTTAATGTAAGAAAAAGAAGTATTAAAGAAATGATCCACATTTCTAACTATAAAACATTTTAAAAAACATGGAAAAGCTGAATTCAATTTATTGTAATATAATGAAAAAGTGATTTATGCGTGTAAGATAATGTTTGTATATTTTAATGAAAGATTAATTCATTGCGTTAAATTGAGAACTATTAGGAATATCAAAAGAAGTATGAAAATGAATCATTGCACACCCGAGGAGGTTGGGTTTTTGAAGATACGAGCTTGAAGTACAATAGAAGGCGGTCGAGGGTCGACCAGTTGAAAGAGTCGTCTGAATAACCTTATAAAAATGTCCATCAAGGGAGGGATGTTCTACGCAGTAGCTCGCGTGGAGCAGAAGATAAAAGACTGAAGAATACAACACCAGAAGGGCAAAATTAACCAGGGATAGTCTTGATACAGAACTTAACAAAGGCGAGAGTAAGTACGCTTTAGAAATTCAAAAGGACGGTTTTAGGGGATTTCGAGACAAAACTTGTAACCACGAGCGAAGCCATAAGAAAGGGAAAGTTAGAAGCGACAGACGATTCCGTTGGGTGTTGCGAAGATTGACATAGCACATGGCAGTGGACAAGTTGGTTAACCGTCGAAGACAATGAGTAATAGGAATGATTGACAGGACGTATAACTAATAAGGGACAAGTGAGCTCGCGTGGAGAAGAAAAGTCATGATTTATTTAGAATGTTTCGAAGTGTCAATGGATGAGGAAAAAACGTTGCACATGATTAGGACAATATATGACACAGGCCGCTGTCCTAAGATACTGGGATCCCGAAAAGCTGTCTCTTATACACATCTAGATGTGTNAAAGTACGCAGTATTGTTTACCAGGGGACCTTGCGATTCGCCTACAATCGACATACGTCACGATAAAGTGATCTTTTTTTTCATTTATTACTGAGACTAGAGGTTACAATTATAAAACAAGAAATTTTATAATGCAAAAAGAGACTCCCGGCACCCATGCATATAGCAGAAAGTCTATTTAAACATACGTAAAAAACACAAGGACGAAACATGTAAACACAAAGACAGAGCCATACCAAAAGTACCTCCATCGAATTTATGAAATTAACAAACCAAAAGAAACAAAAAATTAACAAATCTCAACTACTAATTAGCACCATTTAGCCACTCCCCGCACGCGGTGGTAAAGCTACCGGAAACGGAGGGGTTTCCGACCTCGCCACGAGGAGGCAGGTGACACCTATATGCAAAAACCACTACCAAGAACAAACTTACATTAATCATTTTTATGCAATAAAATAACAGATTAATAAATTAATTACAAAAGGCTAATACACAAATACATTGCTTCGTAAGATTACAAAATTACAATCTACATATTAACAAAGTACCCATGACCAGTATTTACAAAGTTATATATCACTAAACGAGTCATAATTGAATACCAAACAATTACTAAAATTTACTAAATTTACCATAATTTTTAATCCTTCTAGATGTTTTGAGATTAAGACTTCGGTCATTTGCCGGTGGCTATCCCTAGGGCAGACGAGTGAGCTACAGACCTACCCTCTGACGACCATCATACCGATCGGGTTTCCAGGCACGCTACGCAGCGTCCCCAGCACTCTTTTATAATGCTCG
Source organism: Laupala kohalensis (assembly GCA_002313205.1). Lineage (NCBI taxonomy): Eukaryota > Metazoa > Arthropoda > Insecta > Orthoptera > Trigonidiidae > Laupala > Laupala kohalensis. The sequence goes on from NNCF01128461.1 coordinate 244,849, forward strand.
GTTATTCCACGAAGAGTCAGCTGTACACCCCTCCTCCGGGAGACGAAGCGATGCAGCTCGACGGTCTGCTGGAATCCCTGATGACGCCAGCTGCACCTGAAGGAGCTCTTGGGGATACCGGAACGCAATCCTATTCCCTCCGGATTCTAGAGTTTGCACCAGATACTGAAGTGCAACCTCTAGCATGGGGGTCTCTTCCAGCCTCGGAAGAATGTGGTTAACGCGGAGGCCAGAGTAAACCACCTCCGGAGAAATGGTGAAAGCTGGCTTGCCGACGGAACAGGATTCTTGCTGCCAGTCCTCAATCACTCCGGATGGTGGCGAAAAACAAACCGAAACACCAGCAGAGGCAAGATGTTATGCTTCCGCAAAGAACACTGGGAACCCTTCTTAGAAGTGAGGAATGGTGTTGCCTCTGATCACTTGGAGATGTCAGCAAACCATCAACCACTAGTTCTGTTTCCAAGTCCAGTTAACGAGCGCTGGCCATTGATCTGCCATTGACAATCTCGAGCGGTGAGACATTACAACCTGGGATGGAGAGCTCCTCCTCACTTTTACCAGAGGAGATTGCGCCATGATTGCACATAGTTGAACAAGTGCACGGAAGAATACACTACTAGCAAACACCTTTAGCAGTTCCAGGGCTGCATTATTTCCCAGAGCCGCACATAGAACCCTCGTCTCTAGGACAACACCGTAACTTTCCTCCAACTCTTCTCTTGCTCGTGCATGTTGTTCACAAGCACATATTGCGTGCTCCGCGATATCCAGCTCACGACACTCACAGAACGGAGAGACAGCTAGACCCAGATTGTAAAGTTTATTCCTGAATGGTCCGTGCCCAAAGAGCAGGAACACCAGGTTTCTTGATAGAGAGAGCTTTATATTCCTTGCGAAAATAACCTCAGGGAATAATCTCTCTGCATTGGGCTTCACCATCCTCCGCCTGCCAGCGAGCTTGCCAAATTCCGAGAACCTTCTCGGTAGTATAGGCTCTGTCAGACACAGCAACATGTCCCGGACTATACAGGCCGCCATCCAACGAGTACTGCATACCCTTTCTAGCATTATAACGTGCCCCTGCCTTCACTTCCAGGTCAAGGGACAAAATTTCTGTCAGAACGTGGAGCCTGACAGTCGGGGCGGTTCTATATGCCCCTGATATTGCTATTAGGGGAACTCTGAGCGCTCCTGAGCACCCTGCCGCACATCGTTAGCCGCGCCCGATGCGCCCACACCAAGGCGCAGTACAGAACAATGGGCAGGAAATCACCCCGCTAGATGTTCTCCAGGGTCCTGCGGTATATTAGACGCTTCCTCTTCGATAACCTCATAATGTTATAGAATATGCTATTGGCCTTGGCTGTCAGTCTCGACATGCTCAAGAAAGTTTAGCTTTTGGTCCAGGGCGACCCCGAGATATCTCGGCGATTTCACTGTACTGATCGATCTGCCATTCAGCCTGATCAATGGAGGACGGCCAGCATGTGACCCTCATGACCATGAGCGATGTTTTGCTCTCAGAAATAGCAAGCTTATTTCTGCTGCACCACATGGAGACGATAGCAAGTGAAGATTCTCCCTGCTCCTCAACCTCCGTCCGAGTATTGCCCTCCAACAATAATGCCAGATCGTCGGCATAAGCAACGTGCTTGAAACCCTGCGAGGAAAGCTCCCGAAGAAGTGGATCCATCACAAGGTTCCACATTACTGGACCAGAACTTGATCCTTGAGTTCAGCTTTTGGTTAGTCTCTTGGAGAACAGGTCTCCTCCATGAAACACACAAGGCTCGGGATCACAAAGATAACTCGCATACAGACCATATAAGCTCAGTGGGCAACCCACTTCCCTCAGTCTGGTCAGCATGATTAGCCACCACGAATTATCAGAAGCACCCGAGATATCAATGAATCTCACGGCCACATGCTTTTGCTGGCTCTCAGATGTTACTTGAACCAGCTTCTGCACCGCGTCCTCAGTGGAACGCCCAGCTTTAAAGCCATACTGCGTATCCGACAGTCCACAACCATCGACACACCTTTTCAGCTTCTCAACCATCAACCACTCCAGTAGCTACCCACCTCCGGAAGAAGGCAGATCGGGCTATAAGCCTCCGTCGGATCGTCCTCCGGCTTGCTATGGTTCTTGGTTAGCAAAGATACGATCGCTCTCTTCCAGATTTGTGGAAAGCAGCCATCCTCGAGGCAACGGTTGAAAAGCCTAGAGAGAGGCCCAACAAGCAAGATGGACGACTGTTTAATCATGGAAGGCGAGATTCTATCAATGCCTCTGGCCTTCTTAAGATTAAGATTGCCGATGGCACCACGAACCTCGTCCATGGAGAAGCTGACTTGGTCCACACCCTCGTATTGCTGCAACAAACCTCTGATCGCTAGGTGGAGTTTGCTCTCAGTTGAGATCGTCGCTTGGAAGTAATGCGTCGAGCAAAAGAGACGCGGTCCGCTGGTACCCCGCCGTGTGTGACGACGATTGCTCGTCGTCACCCAGACGCAAAGATCGCATAGCGAATGGAACACGCACCTTGTCAGATGCGATTTTGTAGGGTGTACCCCACGAGTCAAGCCTCAATATACTCCACATATTCCTCCCACGACTTCCTCTTAGCCTTTTTGACGTCGGAGTTATACCTTCTTGGGCCTCTCGGAAAGTTTCCTCGAGGTCCTCCGTTGCCAAACCCATTCCCTTAGCATTTTGTAAGGCTCGTCTAGCTCTACGAAGATGTACTCTGCCCTTCGTCAGCCAGTCCTTCCACCAACTCACCGCTTTCCTCCTTGGCGGACCAAAGGGAATTGCTTCCCTGACCGCATGCAGGATGACATTCAAGCTGAGAGTGATTGATTTAAAGAAAGCCTGCTCTTCCATCCTATTCAGACCCCTCAAGGAGATGGTGAAATTCTCCCAGTCCGCTCTCCCCAGCTTAAAACGATGCTGCGGCTCGTCGTATAGAGTTGCCCCTGTATGGAGATCGTTCTGACCAAACAAACATTTCCATCTTAGGATCCGATGGTCTGATCCCGTATGGTAGTTATCGATTTTCCATTCCATAATACTTTCTAACCCTGTAACGGAGGTTGCCAATGACACGTCATTATTGACTCGCCCATAGCGCTGCTGAACGTAGTCAGATCGTATGTCGCCACTTTTGCTACCTACAAATTGTGTCGAGCGATAATTCCCTCCACCTCCTCCCCTCTAGAGTCCTCTGTTCCACTATGCCATAGGTATGATTTGGCATTTGCATCAACCCCTTTGCAAATAAATCGAAATGACTCCATGTGCAGTAGAAGAAACTTTATTATTGGCCTAAAGTAGCATGTGACGTGCGGAAGGGCGTGGCTTCCTTCGCCAAATTTTGGAAATTGGTGCGGAAGGTATTATTTAACAGGACGCGCAGAAACGCCTAAGAGAACTCCGAGATTTTTTTGCAAACACTTCACTTTTTTACATCGTATTGTATCACGCAGATTATCATTCATCCGAGCATTATTAGACGAGACGGTGATGAGTTTGTAGATTAACGAGTTTTCACTTCAGATCATATTTTAGTAGATCAGATCACCTCTGACTTCTACATTGACATCACGGTCTTCAACACGGAGTTCGATCGACCTAATTGCGAGTTACGAATCAATTATCTCGTTTATAAGTAAGGCATCGAACTTAGCTTCGTGGAAAATGAACACCGGATCACCAAGTCATTGAGTGGTTCCACTCTTTGGAAGATTCTCGCAGTGTGTGTTCGACTCAAGTCTTGGTATTTTATCAATTAACAAAATGTCTAAGCGCCGTAATTAGGCCGTCAAGTACTTCGGGTCGACTGGTGGCAACGCTGAATGGTTTTCTCGAAGGGAGTCGCTTGGGCCATGTCAGGTCTTCTCTAATTATTTTAGAGCAAGGTAACTGAGCAAGACCGGCTGCGTCCAGTAACTGACGGAAGTGGCGAGTGGCTACTAGAACAAGTAAGCGTGTGCTTCGTTTCTGAGAACGTTTGACAGTATGTGGTGTAATTAACAATTGAGAAAGACAATTTAGCTTTGCTTTACAAATTGACAATGTGTCCATTAATTCAGGATGAAGCTGAACAGGTTGGGACTAATAATATTCTTACGCTTTATTATTAAAAGATATAACAGATTCTAAATTCGTGTGATTTTTCGGGGAGTGTATGCGAAATTGTGTGCACGAGTAGTATAGTAGTTGAATTATGAGAGATGAAAGTAGTTAGTTCATTAAAGCTAATTTTATCGAATCTGTGAGTGTTATTAACACCTTAAATGTGTGTATTGTATGAAATAAATGGGCCTGACCTGCCCTTCCTAAATTCATTCAATTAAACAGCCGGAGCTAGTTGGTGAATGCTGAGTGGGTCAGGTACGAGGTTTACCCACTACACTATTCTGGGAGTGTTATCCACTACTCTATATTGTTTATATTACAATTGACTTGCCCAAAGTGGACTGTAATCCATTAAATGTGTGGCTTAACCACTATACTAATTCTTTATTGATTAATTAAGGGTGATTTTACTCCTTATATATATATATATATATATATATATATATATATATATGTGTGTGTGTGTGTGTTTAGGTAAAAGGCGAGCGGCCGGGAAAACTGGGAACAGTAAGGGAATTTTATGTTTATGGAGAAGTCAGGGAGAATCAGGAAATATGCTCACTGCCCAGGGAAAAGAATTAAAAGCCATAACGATTGTTGAATGAAAAAGTACACTGCAAATTCTTTTCTTTGATTAGATTTAAGGCGACTTACTCATCTCAATGACCCTTCCGTGAGTTTTTCTCATTGAATGGTGAAAGCGCTGCTTGACTAATAGCGAAAGTAACCGGTATCTAACTTCTTGTTTAGCGCCTTTGTAAAGAAGCGATAGTGAGACGGTTTCAAGTGGAGCTATTTTGAGATTGGAGGGGTATTTTTTGTGCAACGCTCCTTAGTTTCAACGAAACAGTTACCTTTCCGTTTTAACGAAACAGTTACCGTTCAGTTTTAACAAAACAGCTGCAGAGGAAGTTCTAGTTTACCCACTTCTCATCTAGCGAAACCCACCATTTCGCTAGAGGAGACCCCCGGGGTCCGTACCCAATTTTAGCCTCTACTGAGCGACGGATCGGTCCGGGGGGAAGGGGGGGGAGATGTTCCGCTAGGGGAATCGGTTGGTACTCGTTCGGGAAACCCTGGTTGACGGGGAAACCTGTCTAACGAGCAGAGAACCCCGCAAGGGTCCTCGACGGACCCGCCGTAGAGGGAAACGTTTCTGATAGCGGGGGATGCACTGTGTTCCACCGCCTTGAATGCACTGCCACCGGGACGCGTACCCTGCCCAGATCCTAGATACCTCTGGGCAAATGGAACGAATGTCTCGAATGTGCGAATTATTGAGTCTGTATACGTGACTCTAGCTTTCTCTGACACTTTAAAGTGTAATATTTTTGCTCGGTTTTCTCGAAAATTGCTTTTTTCTTCACTTTAAGGGTGTTCCAGCGCGATGGGGGCCGCACAGACAACTCCCAACAAGGGAGTCTTAATAAAACAGAAGCTTCCTCAGCCCAAATTTCACTGTGATATATTTTAAAACAAAGAAGTTATGAAGCGATGAATTCACTGCGCCGGCTATTTTGTGGGGTAGTGTATATTGTTAAATATAGTTTGCGTGCATATTCGTGTGTGGTAATAGTCAGGGAAAATTATTCATTGGTCTGGCGCAAGTCAATGAATTTTGACATCAAGAATCACAAGCGATCCTGATGTTAGGTTTATTGTATTTTTAACTGTATTCCTAGCTTTTAATGAAATATTATGTTTTGTTGGTATAAAGATTTTATTATTGTATTTAACGGCTGGTAGTGTGAGTAGTTTCTGATGGTAGAATTTAATCACGTAATTTAGTCTGATGATGCTATATGTTAGGT
>NNCF01128461.1:250904-283255 GCA_002313205.1 Laupala kohalensis
TATATATATATATATATATATATATATATATATATATATATATATATATATATATATTCTTCATTGAGGTATGTAATTGATTTATTGTTGAAGAAATTTATGTTATAGAATGTATGCTCTTTGTATGTATTTTTGTTTTGTTATGCAGTCCTGATGATAACTAAAATAAATAGTCGAAACTTTGGCGATAAATTGGTTCTTTATTTTTTGGCCTAAATGCAAGAATATCAATCCCCAGTAATTATTACGGCTGATAATATTTCTAGTATGTACTGAATTATAGTACAAATATTAATCCTCTTTTCTAGGTGGGAAATCAAGTTCAAGACAGATTTGGGAAACATTTATTAGAACTTGGAGGTAACAACGCTATCATAGTTGCTGAAGATGCTGATCTGGATATGGTTGTTCGATCTGCAGTTTTTGCGTGTGTGGGAACAGCCGGACAAAGATGTACCACTACACGAAGGTTGATACTTCATCACAAGGTACTTGGACCTTAGAAACGTGTTCTTTATCATAATAACTTATAAAATATTGAAAAGTAAATGGCAGATGACCCTGCTGGCTCAATGACAGCTGTTTGCAAGGTTGTACAAAATAATATCTTCGACTGGGTTCCCCTTCAGCAAGGCATAAACCAAATTGCATGAAGAAACATTCCTTCGCCTAGAAGGCTCAAATAGGATCAAAGGCCATAACCATGCTCATTGTCTTCTTTGATGGTTAAGGTGTGGTCTACCGCGTATTTCTACCTGAGGGTCAATCAAGTGAGGGCAGGTATTGCTGCCAATTGGGAGCTGAATCGTGACGATTCTAAAAAAACTCCAAGCTCAATGACAACGTGGTCCAAAATGGAATCACAACGCTTCCCCAGCACCCCGACTACTGACCGATGTGGCACCGGTACACTTTTTCTGTTCCCTGAATGCAGATAGACTCAAAAGACATCATCATGGGACGGTAGTAGAAGTAAAGTGGCTTCAGCGCGTTGCTTAAGAGGCATTTCGGAAAAGGACTTCCGGGCCACTTTCTCTGCGTGGGAAAATAGTTGGGAGAACTGTGTCGATGTACAAAGTTCGTAATTTGAAAAAAATTAATGGATTGATTTGATACCTTCAATCATTTTTCCCATTTTAGTTTTTATTCAAATCTTGTATGTATGTATATATATATATATATATATATATATATATATATAGTTTCACATGGAAATATTTGACAGAAAAGTCTGAAATTTGAGGTTTAGGCCTTAACAGTTGCATCTCCGTTATAAATTATGCAACAGCCCTAAATATTGTTTTATTTTATTTGTTTTTAAATGCTCTTTAATTTACGTTTAGTATGTATTTTTGGCAAGTCTTACCGATTTTCAGTAAAATAGATATTTTAAACACCTGCAACATAGACGGCTTTTTTTTTGTGATGTAATGTAGGAAGTAGAGTTCCCGCTCCTCTAATATGGCTTATATAGCATCTAGCACATAATGCTGAAAATTATCTGTGTAATATTAATAATTATAATAATCATCAAATCTTGGGTGACAAATCAGTACTGGGAAAGGAGCAGAAAGTTTGCGTCAAGGATCCTTCCAAAGAACAACTTGTAATCGACTCTTATTCTAACACGGAGTCGAAAAATTTATCCGTAGCATGTATCGACTATCAGAAAGCATTTAATTCAGTGTCTCCTCATGGTTAATTCAGATTCTCAAATTTACAAGATCAATACAACAATAGTAAATTTCATGGAAGGATTAATGAAAATTTGGATGACCAAATTACAACATGCATCTATAACTATGTGTAACATATCAATTCGAAGGGGGATTTATCAAGGTGACTCACTAATTCTATTATGGTTTTGCCTCGCTATGAATTCATTGTCGAGACTTTTCAATGAAACACAATTTGGCTACAAATGAGAAAAAACAGAACATCCAAATTATTCCCTTAATGTATATGGGCGATATAAAGGGGTTTGCTAACTCTCCAGATAATCTTCATAACCTTCTGAAAACCATACAGTTCTGTAGCTCAAACATTAAAATGTCATTTGGATTAAATAAATATGCAACCTTGCGCATTAATAGAGGTAAATTCATGGAAGGAGAAAATTATGAAGTATCAACTGAACCATTCATAAAATGTCAAGAATCAGATCAAAATTATAAGTATCTTGACTTCATATAAAATCGCAAATTTGAGCACTCAGATCTCAAAAACAAGTATGAAAAATACTCATTTCAATTTTGAAGACGCAAAAAATGCAAATATCTGATTATGGCAATAAATAACTGGGCATTAACCGTTCTAATATATTCATTTCGAATAGTTTATTGGTCCCACACAGATCTGGAATTAATCAACAGAGAATCGCGCACTCTTATGACAAAATTTAGAAGACACCATGCCAAAGGACCTCCTTTACCTACCAAGGTCAGATTGTTAGACGTAGGAAATCTTTGTTATTCGCAGATTAAAAAAACTAAGAAATTATTTCAAGAATAGTCACGACATTCATCAGTTACTTGATCGCTTACATAAAGATTACATTCCCTTTAAGTTACCGGAAAACTTTGAATTACCCATAAATAATATAAAATTTCGTGGTGTAAATTGGCTTGGTTAACCCTTGTAGGGACAATTCCCAAAGTCTCTGCGGAATATCAATGTTGACAACGAAGAATCAATTTTATGTCTGAAACACGACCGCCTCAATGCGGAGACTGAAGGGTTCAGTGTGCTATACAGGATAAAGCAATGTTACTATATATTACAGAAAAAAATTATACATGCGTCCGCCTCCCTGTTGCAAGGACGGTAATTGTGGCAGAAAAGATCAAGAAGATTTGCACATTCAAAGGACACAATACAAGGGAGAGAAGAAGAAAATGACAATCTGTGAAAGAGCCACCTACCCGGGAAATGTCCTCATGATGTGGAACCGGTATCAGATCAAGAAAAATTAAAAAAATGAGAATGTTGATGGATTATGTATTATGTAGAGCATGCCACACCTGCAATGAAACAATCGATCACATTATTTCAGGTTGCAAAATACTCCCCCCTCTGGACTACACCAGCAGACATAATCAAGTGGCCAAAATAATTCACCAACAGCTAGCTTTAATTTGGTAAAAACAGTTCCCCCGTATTATAAATTCGATCCACCACCTGCACATAAAAATAGGAACGCCAATTTGTTCTGATATAAGGGAATAAATATAGACAACATTAGATCATAACAAGCCAGACAAAACATTAATTGACAAATCTAAAAGAAAAACTTTTATTATTGATGTAGCTGTTCCTTCCACTAACAATTCCACTAAAATATACAGGATAAAAAAATTAAAAATATCTGGCACTAAAGGCTGAAATTCAACAAATCTGGAAACAGTTTGAAGAAGTAATTATTCCCCTGCTTCCAGCAACTGGAGTCATTTGCAAAACACTGAAAAGGCATCTTGCAAGATTGCCATTGACTAGAAATGTACTGCCAGAAATGCAGAAATGTTATATTACAAACATACCACCTAACAAGGAAATTTCTTAGTCTTGTCCTGGGTGAAGTAGGAAGGTGAAGCGACTGTCGACCCTCGCCCATTGCAGTTGACGCTACATTACTTTCGAACATACTTTTTTCATCGATGGAGCTCTAGTTTATTCAGTACCGACCGGAGTGCGTCTAGAGAGAGTGTGGACGATGCGGGTCAAGTTTCTGATTGGCTGCGCCATTTTTACGTCAATGGGGAGTGAATTTAAAATTCCAAGATTCATTGCAACTGAATTCATCCAATTCATGCCACTTTAATGTATTCCGGACAGCAAACCTATTACACCTCCTAAAACTCGAGAACCAGTAATCCGATTTCTTAATTCTCTTTTTAATTCACGGTTTTCTTTTCTCACGATGCTTCTCTATGAGTAATCGAACTGCGAAGATAGCGTCAGTAGTTCCAGCCTCTTTGACAAAACCACATTAGTTGGAGTTGATTTTGGTGATTTCACGTAAACGTCGATCAAGAATTCCCTCAAAAATCTTCATTGTATGTGAGAGAAGACGTATTGTGCGATAATTAGAGCATTCTGCTGGGTCTCGTTTATTCTTGAAAGTCGGTACTGTGATGCTTGTAGCCCAGTTGGTAGGGATGTGTCCCGATTCCAATATGACATTGAAAAATGTGACAAACCAATCACTTGCAGTGGATTGCAATTCTTCTAGTTTCCATAAGTGAACTGGGAGGCTGTCTGGTCTAGGAGAATTTTGGTTTTTCTTACTTTTTAGGGCAGTGGCCAATCCTATGTCGTGATTTTGGGGATAGGCCCTTCAGTTGGAATACCTTCTGGTATTGGTAGATGCGGAAACTAGTTTAAGATGTCAAAATGCTGTTGCTAGCGCTCGAGAATAACATGTTTTCTATGTAGTCTTTGACCGTCCTTGCTCTTTATGAACACACAATGCTCAATATCACTTGAAGATCTTGCTTGGGCTTTGGATAGACGGTAGATATCCTTTTCGTCTTTTTTTGGTGTCCAGTTTGAGGGAGAGGTTGTTGTAGTGTTTGGCTATTGCTTCGGCGACGGCTTTCTTTGCTTGTCGTTTAGCAATGACGTATCTTTCTCTGTTCTCATCTGTCTTTAGAGTAAGCCAGTTTTTGTATGCTTTCTTATCATTGACTTCATCTTGCACCTGGGCAGTCCATAGCCATGTCTGCTTGTCAGTCCGACGTCGATATGGTTTTGTGGTACCCAGTGTTTCTGCTGCGTTAGTAGTCACTGACTCACAGAGATTTGTCCATGGAATTGGAATCCACAGGAGGGAATGCGATACTGTTAACCAATGCTGATTTCTGGTCCTGGAGTTTCCACCACTTTCCTTTTGTATATCCACCTATCCTACGTTTGCTGATCTTCAGGTTTGCAGTGAGTAGTTTGTGTTGTGGGCAACGCAATCTGAAGGTATAACCTTCACATCTCTAACTGCTGGGAAGTTACATCGTCGTACCAGTACGAAGTCGATCTGGCTTCTACTGTCACCACTGGTATATGTTATGAGATGACATGCGCTTCTTAAAGAAAGTGTTGCCTATGAAAAGGTTGTTTTCTTCCGGGAAGTCAAGGACTCGGCATCCGTTATTATTTCTTCTACCGTAGCCATTTCCACCATGACAACAATAACCAGCCATATTCTGGCCGACATGCCGACATATGAGCAAGAAGTCTTCCTCTGGGCACAAGTGAACAAGGTCTTTCTCACACTCATTGCAGCCGGATTGTGGGGCACTAATGTGTAGGCGACAAGATGACATGTCTATGTCGACGGACATGAGGCGGTCTGAATGTCGATTGACCTCGCCTACTTGATCTCTTAAGTATGCACAAACAACGTCAACTCCATTTCAGTTGCTTGTTCCGTGGTATATAAGCTTGCCCTCCTATTTTGCGAGATTTCTGTCCTTTCCAACGAGTTTCTTCAATGCAAGCAATGTCCACATCCCGTCTTTTGAGCGTATCCGCCAGTTCACGGCTTCGTCCCGTAAGAGCTCCGATGTTCAGCGTAGCGACACGTAGTGGCGCTTCTTTACAATGGGCTAGTGTCTTTAACTGATTCCGCCTTTGAACCAGTAGCCCTCGTTCATTTGGCACGGCAGTCGGGAGAGGCAGACGGGCGTCGCTTCTGGGGAACGCCCTAGCATTTACTGGTACAGAAGAGATTATCATGATCCATTAGTTGCGACAATAGATGAACCGACCGGCCTGTCGCCCCAGCTAGACTTCCGGTGCCTTTTATACCTACTGCCAGGTAGTATTTAGGCCACCCCGAACATGGGGGAACAGTCACCTTTTGCAGCCTCTCTACTGGAGTACAGACGCTGCTGCTTTGCCTCTTTCACCATCTACGTCGTACCGAAGTCCACATCTTCTCCGCCGCAGTTTGGTCTTCAGTCGTAACCCTGAGCTGACCCTTTACCAGATGATACACACCTGGTCAGTATGCTCTGGGACTCACGTAAGCAGGGTCGCCACTCCCTGAAATAGAACAACAATGATGGCAATATTGTTTGTCTCAGAGTTCAGCAAGAAAGTCCGCGACAACATATGTCTATCTACTCACGTTAACCAAAATTATATTTAATTTTTTTTAATAGACATGTTAAAATATTTTAACATAAGAGAGTAATTCAAGTAGGTACAAATAAATTATAATCGAATTAAATGCGTTCTGTGTTTAAAAAAGATGAAAACTGTATTTAAATCGTAAAATGTGCACGAATAGTGTAGATTTTGTAAGTGTTTTAGTTTTACAAGCAGTCGTGGCCGTCGCCGCTGTCCCCGTCTGATGACCATGCAGGCATTTGACTGTCACGCTACCTTGTGGTGCATCACATAAAACAAACATTTTATACTTACATTTGTGTATTTGAATCACGCGCCACTTTAATAGAAACATGGCGGATATCGGTGGTGGGGATAGATCGGCCACACTACCCGGAGCCGCCTTGTTTCTGTCAAAGTGGCGTGTTATTCAAATATACTAATGTAATGATGACACCACTTCACGTTGCGGTATGAGTGTAACGCATTTGGCTAAATATTTGACAAACCCGCGAATATCACAAACATGTCAGCCTCACATGGTGCGAACACACAAATAACACAATTATACCGCATATGTATTCTTATACCAATGGTGGACGCGATGTATTTGATATAATTCAAAAATATATATATAGACAGTTTCGTTTTCCAAGCCTATATAAATGTTAGTCTAGATTAAAGAAATTGTTGAATTAGAAAAGTCAAAAAATATGTTAAAGAATCCGAATATCACAATATCTCGATTATGTGCGCTCTACTGGCAACATGGCGAACCAAGTGTTAACGGTTCACGCAAATGTTTGCCTTGAGTCCTTTCATGTGCGAGTAAAAACCGACAAGAGGTACGGTACGGGTGTTCGCATATTTGCCACAGTAGAGCAAATGCATCGAAAGAAGACAAATAGTTCATCTACACTTGGTTGTGTTGGCAAATACACAAATACGCAACGCCAAGTGAAGTGCCAGCAAAAGTCGAAAATGTTTGCTTCACGTGATGCACTCATGGTAGCGCGCCGGTCCAATGCTTGCCTTGTCCTCTCGAGGAAAAACACAACGGTGGCATCGGCGGCGGCTACGACTGCGTGTAAAACTAAAACGATTGTGAAATCTTAACTATTCGTGCAAATTTTACGATTTAAGGACAATTATAATGTTCCTTAAATCCACAAAACCAGAAATCATTTAACTCAATGAGGAATAATTTTTATATACTTGGATTGAAGTATTTAGTAAGTACTTGTCACTTTTTAGACCCTTCAACACTTTTGGTCAAAGTTTGTAAATAAACATAAGCTGTTGCACTTTTTTGCAAAACTCCTTGAGACGAACAATATTGCCACTTATTATTGTCACCTATCTCAAACCGTGTTCTAAACATTCTGAGAGCGAGTTTTTAAGAGGAAGGACCTGCGCCGCTGCTCTCCGCGATTTCGTGTTCTTTACAGCCAGCGTTACCGTCAGGTGTCGCTGCCTAACGAATTTTAAAAAATCTCCTCCTGGAACTGCCGAGGGGCAGTTACAGAAAAGAAACCTTCAATCTTAAAATTCCTTGATTACATTGTGCACATTTTTTAATGCAGGAAACATGACTGGCACCATACACCCTTAAACCGTCTTTGGCTTTGTCGTGTACAGAAGCTTCTTCTTTTTCTTTTCTTTGATTCAACGCCCGCCCTTGGCAGAGAGGCCGAGGCCATTAGGCGCCGTGCATCCCAGTAGAGCTTGGCTTTTCCATACAAGTCGTCATCGGCAGACTCCAGAGCGCTGCATCTTGGCAAGTGGTCGGCCGAGCCCTCCTCCAAAGAACATAGAGGGCAGATCGGAGTGTCAGCTGATCCGGTGCAGGTGGATCTGAAGGTAGTCGTGGCCAGTAACCATTCTGAATGTAGCTACTGCGACGGCACGGGGCAGGCTGTTGGGGATGGAGTTTGATGTTATCTGTTCCCATCTTTTGCCGGCAGCTGCAGTTTCCCATGCGGTCTTCACGTACTGGTTGATGTTTTTATTTATTCCGCTGCATGCAGCCTGAAAACTGGTTGGGAGGTCCTGTTGGGGGAGATTGCATCCCNTGCGAGTCGCTCGGCTCTCTCGTTTCCGTCTATGTCGCAGTGTCCAGGGACCCATTGCAAGCAAATCTCAGCAGTCGTTTGGAGCTTCCACAAACGCTCTTGACATTTTTGTACAAGGTCTTCTTCTTGTAGAGATGTAGACGTAATTGCTTGCAGCGCTGGCGTTGAGTCCGAGAGGAAGACAACTTTATTATAGACTGGAAGAAGTGACAGCTTCTCTGCAGCCTCGCTGATGGCATAGACCTCTGCATCGAAGTTTGTTCTCATGTTCCCGACTGCGAAGGAGCCGGCCATAGAGGTAGAGTAGTAGCCTGCACCAGTTTTAGTGCCAGCAGCGGACCCATCGGTGTATACATGTAACCATTGTGGAGTTGGGTATTTTGTTGCAAGCAGTTTTAGTGTTGCGGCCATTAGCAGATGGGATGGAACATCTGATTTCTTGGCGTCGATATCGGGGAGAAGCAGGAAAACCGGGATTTCTGGTCTTTCTTTGACAACCTCTGGACGTCTGAAGGGGAGTCGTTCTCCGAAATTAATTTGATATTTTGATTCTATTTCAAGAGAGCAAGCGAGAGGGCTGTTTTGAGTCTTAAGGCGAGCGTTTGCGGTGCGATAAGATTCCCAAAATCTGTCTCCTATTCGCCGAGATCTTTCAAAAAATTTCAGGGTTGCCTTGTCGCGACGAGCTTCTAGTGGTTCTACTTGCGTTTGAATTTCCAAGGCAGGTATAGGGGTGGATATAGCTGCTCCGCATACAATTCGTAACGCATTATTTTGCACAGTACTGAGTTTCTTTTTGGTTGAATCGCTTGCTGTTGTTAGAACCTCGGCCCTATATTCTAGTACATGGCGGATATATGACTTGTACGTGGTGGCCAGGACGTCCTGGGTAGCTCCCCATTGGGTGCCAGCGAGTCTTCTAAGGATACATAATCGGTTGGTGGATTTGTCGACTACATTTGAGACGTGTTGAGACCAATTCAGCTTACTGTCCAAAGTCATGCCGAGGTACTTTGTCGTTGGGAGAATTTCGAGAGGAGTTGAGTCGTACAGTAGGTTTATATCATGTTTTTTGGTTGACATAGAAAATAGTTGCGCAGTCGTCTTTTCCCTGCTGACAATCATATCGTTCTCGAGGCACCAAGAGTTCAGGCGCTGTAGTGCATCGTTGAGATTTTGTTCCATTGCTGGAATGTTGCTACTAGTTGACCATATTGTGAGGTCATCGGCGTAACAAAGAACTTCAGTTCCAGGCTGTCTCTTTAATTCTGTTATGAGGTCGTTAATCATAATATTAAAAGAAAGCTGAGGACCGCTCCTTGCGGGAGGCTCTCTTCTGTTGTCGGTATGCGCTGGATGTATCGTTGTACTTCACTCTTACCAGTCTTTGGCATAAGAAACTTGTCAACCATTTAAGCATATTTCCATTTACCTTTATATTAGCTAGCTTGCTCAAAAGTATATTCCGGCTAATGGTATCATATGCGCCCTTGAAATCGACAAAACAGGCGAGGGTTGACATTTTTCTCTGGAAACCGTCTTTGACATATTGCGAAAGTTTGATAATTTGGTCAATGACGGACATGTGTTTCCGAAAACCAGCCTGTTCGGGTTCAATGAGTCTGTGTCTGTCGATAAACAGTAAAAGACGGTTGTTCACCATACGTTCAACGACTTTGCATAAGATTGAGGTGAGGCTAATGGGCCTGTAGCTCTTGGACAGACAGGGTCTTTGCCCTTTTTAGGACAGGAATAATTTCGGCTTTTTTCCAGAAGTTCGGGATGCCGTGATGCCAGGTTTGGTTGACAGCTGCTAGTAGAACTCTGAGGGCTGACTTTCCGAGATGTGTGATGAATTCTGGGAAGATCTCGTCAGGACCACAGCTCTTTCCTGTCTTTAATAAGGCAATCGCCGATTTGAGTTCCCGTAGGTTGAAATTGTCATTTAGATCTTGGTGGTCTGCTTCAGGCTGGGGAAGCGCTGGGGGACGGATTCTTCTCCGGTGGGGGAAACTAGAGGAACAAGACGAGAATTCTTTGCAGAAAAGCTTGGCGATTTCTTTTTTACATGTTACAGTGGTTGAGCCTTTTTGCATAGGTGACACCTTCGGTTGCTTAGATGTATTATTAAATTTTGAAATGAAGCGGTGGGCTTTTGTTCCATCCTTTCTGTAGTCGAGTTTTGCAACGAAATTGTGGAAGGTGTCGCGTTTGCTCTGAACAATCTCTTTCTGTAAGGTTGCCTGGGCTTTTCTCAGCTGTACACAGTCAGTTAGATTTCCCGTGCGCTCGGCAGTTTTCCTCGCTTTGTTTCTATTTGATTTGAGGTAAGTCAGCTTGGTGGTCCAAAAAGGAGAGTACTTTTTCACTTGTCCTCTAGGTATATGTTTGGTGGCTGCGCTTAGGATAGCATCTGTTATTTTTGAGAAAGTGAGTTGGGGGTTAGGAGATAGTATCTCTTCGGTGAGTAGCGCATCGGTTTCGTCGGCATATGCTTGCCATTTGGCTTTGCGGAAATTCCATCTCGTAAGTGGCCTTTGTTTTGGGACCTTTATCATAGGTTCTACTGAGGCAATAACAATTCGGTGTCCACAGCCAGATGGGTCATCAAGCAGCTCGTGTTGACACCTGTCGTATAGGTTGGCATGGGGCATTATGAGGTCCGGTCTGCTGGTTGTCCCGAGAAGGACAGGAAGGTGGGGCCTGTATCTATCGGGTTCAATGAACAATTGTCGATGAAGGTTTCGACAGAACTTCCCACTGAGGATGTACGTTGGTATCTCCATCGAGTTGACGGGGCATTAAAGTCGCCTATGACTATGGTTCGGTTCGTAATGATTTGTTCTAGGAGTAGACGGTCGAACATGTTGTTAGGGGGGTTATATACCCCAATGATCCGGAAATGATTTTTGTTGAGCCACGCATCAATTTTGATTGCTTCTAATTTGTNCAATTTTGATTGCTTATAATTTGTCCTCTGCGTTCATTTGATGAATGATGTCGAAGTTCGAAGCTATATTATTTGTGATGCCTATGATCATTCCAGACGCTACTTTTCTACCTCGGGGGAGGGTGTGAATAGTAAAGCTACTCAGCGGATAAAACTGTACATTGTCAGATGCGACGCCGGCTTCGGTAACAATAAAAATGTCAATGTCGTGATCGAGAATAAAAATCTTCAGCTCGCTAAACTTCGAAGAGCTCAGTCCGCCTGCGTTCCAAAAAAGTACATTTAAACAGCGAGGAGTCTGCCGGGAGGCGTCGTTAAGGCCTTGAGAAGGGCCATTTGTTGGTAATCTTGCATGGACATCTGTTTGGCTCTGCTGTAGCTCGGTAGAAGGCGCAGAGGAGTAACTCATTTTGCGTTATCCAGGGTACACCACGAGGAGGCGAGTTACGTTGGACCCCTCGTGTACAGAAGCGATCGCTCCCACCAGTCTGGCAAGCCAGCCCGTGGCGGAACTACCGTTACCGTGCGTAAATCCATCCCACACACTCTCGTACCTGTTCCAGCTCGAAAAACGCTGGAAACGACCTCAATAGAGATCGGAACCCAGGCACCAATCATCCTCACTTCGGCGTATACAAAAGACCTGCCACACCCAACTTGCTGGACACAGGGGACATCTCCCTTCTCAAACAACTCGGACAAAAAATTATCACAGCAGGAGACGTCAACAGCAAGAGCCATGATTGGGGCTCGCAGCCAACAACGCGGGAACCACTTTGAAGGCTTTCCTCGGCGTCATCCGGACTTACTACGACTGGCCCCACCCACCTCATCAACGACCTCTCCCATGATATACTTGACATTGTACTCCACTCAAACACCTCACCAATCGCGAACCCCTACCCCTTCTAGATCTCACGTCAGCTGAGGCACCTGCTAAAGATTGCAATTACCCTCATAACCCAACTTTTTAACACCTGCATCTACTGCAATCACTTCCCCGACCCCTGGAAATCAGCCAACATATTGATACCAAAACCAGGGAAATCTTACAAAGACCCACAAACTATTCGCTTCATCAACCTCCCCTTCCTAGGTAATTTTCAAAAGACTAATCCATTCCAGACTAATGAACATCCTGGAATCAAACGACGTACTCCTTTCTTCCCAATTTGGTTTCACAGAAAAACGTTCCGCCCCTCTGCTAACATTCCGCCACGCCCAACACTTACCCTCCCCCCTCAGCACACACCGCTTCGACTTCTCCTTTGCCTTTGACTCTGTATTTCACGACATCCTCAGACGCAAACTCACCTATCTTGTCCGCCCAATTTTCATGAAACTGCTCCATTGCTACCTGGACCACCGCCCATTCGTGGTCCGGTACCAGAAGTCACTCTTCAACCAAAAGAATCTCAGCAGGGGTCCCACAAAGCAGCGTATGGGCCCCAACCCTCTTCTGTCTCTTCATCTCAGGCTTACCAATCCCCCCTACATCACCAGATTGCCGACGACGTAGTATTCGTGGCAAGTGCCACAACGCTGCCCGCAACCATAGAGAAACTGCAATCCACTGACCAGTGCACAACCTGGAGTGAGCTATTCATCTTCTCGAGACAACTATTCATCTTCTCGAGACAATATCAATCAAATCCATGCTTCACAAACATCCCGAAGATAAGCGTAGAGAACACCTCAATCCAATAGCACTCCACAGTCAAATACCTTGGTTCCCAATTAGACAGGACGCTTAAATGAATATCATACATCCAGAATCTATTCTTTGCCAAAGAATAGTCGGGGAATGCTTCTTCCAGTTCTACGAAACAGAGTAATAACATTAAAATCAAAACTCAACGCTATGATATATTCCATGAAGTGTAGTTTTCCAACTATCCATATCTTTTCTCCACCTATATCGAGAAGTATACGCCTGTTAGTTAAGTATGATTGTACAAAATTTAATATTCTTTGTGATATTCCCATTTTTTGTAGTCTATTTTAATCAGATCTCTGTACATTGTCAAAGGCGCCCTCAGTATCTATAAATATGCATATGCCATACTTGTCTTCTCTGGTTTCTACTTGATGTGTTACGTCCTCCAATGCAACAGTTCTGTTCTTCATTAAGTGATATTGCTGTTTGTTCATAGCATCGTTTTTTCATGTGTTCTACTATTCTATTTGTCATTATTTTATCTAATACTTCTCCATATGTTGGTAAGAGACATATTGGTCTATATGACATATATTTTGTTGGATCACGTATTTTATCCTTAATGAATAATTTTAATACACTTATTTTCCATTGAACTGGGAAGTAACTTTTTTTGAAAACAATGGTTGTATATCTGTGTTCACAGTTTCACGTTCTTTTATAGAGTGACGTGCCATCTCATTTTCTGTATTGTCTCTTCTACAAAATCCTTTCAATATTTCCTTTTTGTTTCCAATATTTTACACTCGTATATGTTTAGATGTTTGCTGTATATTTCCCTATACTTCTGCTTTATGTCATCTTTCCTTTTTTGGACTCGGAATCTCTTTTGCCCACCATATATTCCCTGTCTTATATCCATCGCTCTTATTACCTTCAATCTCCGAACAAGTTTGTAACATCTTGAATTGCATCTTCTCTATACAATTATCTACATTTGTTATTTCTTCGTAGGTCTCCATTTTGCCGTCAACCTCTATTTTATTTGCTGCTTCTTCGCAGCGTATATATCGCAAATTTTTCTGTTTCTACCGTATCTTGATACTTTGTTCATTTGATATATTTAGTGCTTCAAATTTTAATTATTTATTATCACTATGTATTTCCATTGTGATTTTGCAATCTGCGATGTTTATTCTTTGTAATTTGTGGCTCAGCGTTAGGTCAATTACAGATGATCCATTCTGTGCTGTATCTTAACTCCATAAGTATTATGTATATTTAGTTTTTTTCCTAATATTGGTTTTTCCATTTCTCTCTTCTCTTGTTTGTTAGTACATCCTTCATATAGTGGACCTACAGTTACTATCACTGCATACTATAATATGTCTACCATATTTTTCTAGTAGATCTTTTAGTATACGTAATGGGGCATGTGTCTTCGTGGATTTGCATATAACTGTTAACTTACAAAAAATCATTTTTATCCTCCTTTATCATACACACTTGTAGCCAGTCTCTTGTATACTTATTTTGAGTACATCTGTTGTGCTATTTACAATGTAAATTGCACTCCAAACATTTTGTCCAAATATTTTCCGTATGAAAGAGACAAATAACACGGGCTATGTGCTGTTCCGTAAGTTTTCTGCATACAGCAGGTACCTATTTTGTTTCGTTTCACATAGTCGGGTAAATCAGCACTGCCTCGTTTTTTCCCTCGTATTTTTTTGCAACAATCTAACAAATAATTGAAATTTTGCCGTGTTATTTCTCTTGCTTTCATCACAATCCCGATTACGTACTGAGTGGTTACCGAGTTTCCCTTTTCTCACACAATTTATACACCTTTTTTTAGTCTTGTTCATGTATTCCTTTAAATTATGATCTTGATATCTTCAATGGCCGCAATATTTTTTAATTTCCTCGCAGGATTTTCTTACGTGATGAAATCTTTGACATCTGAAGCAACTTGTGGGTTCTACATATTCTTGTATTCTGTAAGCCATATCATTGTATATCCATCGCTTTATCCTTTTTGTCCCTTATCGTTTCTACATTTATTGTTGTTTCGTGGGTTTGATTTTATTATTTACCTTTTTCTCATATCTATTGTCTTGGATTTTTCTTCTTTGCCTAATATTATTGTCTCTTGTTCTCCTTTTCTTCTGTCTGTTGTCCTATGAACTGCTGCAGCATAACTTTTCCAACTTGTATAATTTTATCCTCTATTCTTGGTATGATTTCTTGATCTGCGGTAGTGTTATGTTGTGACTTCCCTGTTAAGGGTTTCAATTCTTCTCTGATTTTCTCTTTCTACTCTTTAACAACCATCTTATTCCGCTCTCTAATCTGTCAACTATGTTATCCTCCATTTTCCTATCATATAATCTTCTTAGAATTTCTCGTATTTCATTTTTTGTTTCCCTCTCATGATCAAAATACCCATTCATCTTTATTATCTCTTATCACCATTATTCATCTCCTTTTTGATCAACGTACCCATTCTTTCATAAATAGATTTAAAAACTCTTTCTTCCGTTAGTGTTGTCTCATTTTCTCTTTTTCTTTCATCCAGGCGTAATATTTTCTGATTCATATCACTCATCATATGAGCTATTATTGTCTTTATTTGCTTTTTACTAGGTATATGAGCTAACTTTTTATGTATCCCATGTCTTCGTATCGTATCTTGAATCATATTTGACACGTTTTTCAACTAACTTATTCATTTTCTCATCTATTATGCCTATCATCCTATCATTTCCTCCTCTAGTTGCCCCATATTTCTTTTCTGCATTTCTCTTATTCGTTTCCAATATTTGTCATTCTTTTCTACTTTACTATCTTCTATTTTTCCCATTATTCTTTTTTCCATGTCTTTCATAAAATTTCTAGTCACAGTAAAACTCTTACCTGCCTCATTTTCTTTTTCAGCAAACACTATTTCCTCCCACAATTTGTTTATACGTTCTTTTAATTGTTTTGTATTGCCCCCACAAGTTTCTTCCCAAATTTATATTCTAATATTTATTTGGAAATCTCGTTATAGATCTCCACTCGCACTGAACTGAATGTATACCATTTTCTTGGGATGTCCTCTTCAGTCACCGACCTTCGGTCCTTTTCCTTGGGTATAGTTGCTTTCTCTTTTGGCACGAGTGGTTGTCGTAGTTCTTTATTCCTTTTGTTTACAATTATTTTAGCTAACAACTACTCAATAATTTTTTAATGTTGTATATATCTGTTTAGCGCAGTCTAATCTAGCTTTTGTTACACTTTCATGGTCATTACTGTTGATGAACACAACTAGAAATTGCGTCATGAAATTGTTTAGAGTAGTTCCCTAGTCATTGTGCATTCCAGTTTTCTCATAAATGAATCAGGACATACTTCCGTATTCATATCCATTGTCCATGCAGCGTTCATTACTCCATGACCTTTATTGTTATACTTTTATTTATACCATGTTTACTTATGCGAATCGAATGTAGGAAGAATTTAATGGTCCATTTTCCACCCCCTTCGTCACTATTACATTAAACCCTTCTGTGGTACGTGCACATGTACGTATCATTCGACCATTCAAACAGCTTTCAAATATTCTCACCCGCGGCACGCCTACGATATCTTGGCTCCGCGTCGGGATTCCCTTTTTCAGCGTATCACGTCTCCGCGGGCTTTCCCTTATTCTGACGATATTATTTGCCACTTGTAATAACAAGTATATTTTTCGGCTTATCGGAAGAATTAAAAACATTTCTCTTTACATGCATTATGATGGGTAGCTATATCATTGTTTCTTTTTGATTTCTTTTTTGAGCCCGGTTCTCGACCGTTTGGCCATTACCTGGGTTTTTCTCTCTGAATACTTTGTTTCCGTTGGTTTCTGTCTTATTGTTCTATTTTTTCTATTTCATTCCCTTTTTTTTCTTTTTCTCTCTTTTTCTTCCTCTTTTCTTTCTATCCTGTTGTTGTCTTTTCTCTTATTCACGATTTTTATTTCCATACATGACGGTTCCCTCTTTGCCATATATTACTAGAGTATATGTTTCCGTCCCTAATGAAAGAACGTGGGAACTTTCTACTATCTAGCAGTATTCTTTTTTCACACTCATAATTCTATTTACGTACTCTTCAAATTCATGGTATATTTTCTCATTGGCTATGTATCTTGTCCAATGCTTATCGCTATATACTCCATGGCGTTTTAGTTCTATTCTATCCATCGTGCTCTTTCATCAACCATTGCACAATTATGTAATGTATGATTCACCGTTTCTTCTTCCTTGCCATATGTACAGTACTTACTAGTCGTAATTTCCTTTGAAACAAATAATCTTTGAAATTTCCATGTCCTGTTAATACTTCATAAACTGATGGTGTTGGTTTGAACCATTTTCTATTCTTGTAGCTGAATCTTACATCTGTTATGAATTTATATGTCGTTATCCCCTCTTTCGCTTTTTTTTCATTTTCCATTCCAACAATTCACTAATTCATTACTTATCTATCCTCTCCATCATTTACTTGTCTTATCTAGCCGTATATCTCCTAATTGCACCGTTTCAACTCGTCGTATCCTTGCTCTTAAATAATATTTATCGAGTTCCAAATCCACTGGTAAGACTCCTAAGAGCACCTGCAGAGCTTGGTGGACGTTCTCCGATACATTCCACTCCAGGGCATTAGACAATTCCTTTGTATGCTATTTAATTTTCTTTCCATGTGCCAGTTCTTATTTTGTTCATACCATGCCAATACTCCGTGTGTAATATGCGACCTAAGTGCACCCTAATACCATTCTATTAACTGTTTTGACCCATTTGTTATTTTACTTATGCCCACATTTTGCATCCAATACATTATCTTTTTTTGTTTTCTGGCTTACATATTCCATGTGCTCGTAAATGTAAGTTGTTCATCTAATATGATGCCTAAATACTTTATTGATTGTTTTATTTGTAACCGCCACGTAGGGAATTTAATTATCGAGTCTCTTCAATTTCGTCCGTGCTGTTTTAGGCCGATTACTATCCCCTCTGACTTTGTTCTTGATAATCTCAATTTAATTTCTGTACATCTTCGAATTGTTTTAAGATTGTTTCACTTTTCTTTTCCAAATATCTACGTCTGTCTGCTTCAATGAGGATTGCAATATTCAGCATAAGCAATTGTCTATACATGTTTCCTTTTCATTTCTTCTAATATCACATTGATTACGACCTTCCAAAATATTAGCCCTGTATGGGTGCCGTGACGGCAACCTTACTTAGTGCGCAATTTATTTTCTCATTTCCTATTTCCAACAACACATGTCAATCCTCCTAGTAAGATCTTATTAATTTTATTAACTGCCTAGGTATGTCTTTCTTCTCTAGCTCTTCTATTATCATTGACAATTGGGCACTATCAAATGCTCCTTGTGTGTCAATGCATATTTTTATTTCCTTTCTCCTGTCTTATTTATTAAATGTCCTATGGCATCCTCAGTGCCTTTCCCGGCCGTAAATTCATATTGACTTTCTTGCAGTTTCCCTATTAACATTTTTTCGAATCTTTCTGCTATGATTTTGTTAAAATATTTTCTATACCAAGTAATAACGTTATTGCTCTATAAGATGTACTAACCTGTGAATCTTTTATTTCCTGATTTCAGAAGTAGTTTCCATACCCCTATTTTCCAACTTCTTGGAAATAATCGTAATTATAGCATTTTTGTATTATATTTGTCATTTCCTGTCCAGAGATTACCATATTTTTTATCATATCGTTCGTAATGTTATCATTCCCCAGACTTTTGCTCTTTTTAAGTCTACTTATCAAGTTCATTACCTCCGTTTGTATCATTTGCTCGTCTTTGTCTACTTCTACATACTCTTTTCTTTCATCTTTCTATTTAGATATTTGTTCATTTCAGGAGGGTTTTTTAGTGGGTATGGTCGAGATATTCGGCGAGTCCCACACACGGGGAAGAGTCACTACGGTTCTTCTCTATGGTGCAAAACTGCATTTTTCCCTACTTGCATGGGCTCTAATGTCCTTCGATGTTGGCGAGCCCTAAAGCCCCACAAAAAAATCTACTTCTACATACTCATACCCCCGAGGCTTCATGATCTGTTCATCATCCCTGTTGAACACAAAACACAAAAAAACTCTGCCAGAAGACATCAGCTGCGAGCAGGGTCCTAGGAACAGCGTTTTCACAAGAGTGAATGCAAAGATCACTTCAATAAAAAATACACCTATTGTTGAAGCAGAATTAATCTCATTGGAGCTTATAAAAACAAGATGTCATTGTCGTGAAGAATTTCAATTGCCTCGCTAATAATAAGTTCAATCAAGAAATAATTAACACTATTTATAATGTGAATGTTAAATAAATGTTTGAATATGAAAATATGAGATAAAACAAATTATATACGATACAATACGTATTTTTATTTTTCGTATCTTTGCTCGTAAAAAGGCTGCCCTAAAAATATACAATAAAAAAGAAACAAATGAATACCATATTATTCGGCCTTCAAGGTCGAGCTACCGCCGCGCTCTCTGACGCAGGAATTTAGAAATATTTCCTTCGAGAACTAATAATCTTCAGCCGGTCACTGGCGCGGCCTGGTGGCGTAAGTTTAAACTACCCCTTTCCGAGGGAGTAGCAGTTGTGATATGATTCACTGTAGTCCCAGCGGCGGCCAACAGCTAACTGAAGGATATTTTACTATATCTTCAAGGCGGGAACGTCAATACTGCCGAACTGCGCAAGCGTGTGGCGCACCTGCACGCAATAGCTGGTTGATCGCCTCAGGTGTACTTAATCTGTTACCTGCATGATCGTTTCGAAACAATCCCCGTGTAAGATGTCCTGTATCAGTTTTTTCCCGTGTCTAACCAATCAGTCGTTACTGTGCTTCCTATTTTTATTGTTCCCCAAATCTATTTCTTCTTAATTTTTTCTCGGCCAATTACATATGGCAAACCCCAGATATTCGTGTTCATACTGTCGCAGACAGATTTCTCCCAATCAGCCCCGTTTTCCCCGTTTCTGCATTATTCTTGCTCGTTCTATATTACCTATCATTTTGCGCCTCATTTGTTCTTTTTTGCTGTCCTCTCTTGATATATATTCCATCTCATCGAGTACTTCTATTAATCTTTCCTCCATGTCTACCAAGTCGTGCTTATTTATAAGCTGTAAACTATCTATCTCTTAGTTCCCTGCAACTCCTCAGTCTCTCTTATCTCTACCTTCAACTTTTCATTTTCCTTGCGTGTTGCTCGTACTTTTTCCATAGATCTTTTGCCTTATCCCTTATTGACTGTTGGACTTTTCTGAAAAGTTTCTTGAACTTATCATCCTGTAGTATGCTTTGCAATTGATAATATATTGTTCGAGCTTCCACTTTTCCTGTTCCTATATTCCGACAACGTCGCGTTCTTATGGAGATTGTATCTTCGTAATTTTTCGTGGTGCTGTTCTCATTTATACTTGTCCTCCGTGGTGTTTTGGTATCATTTATCTTCTACAAAACATCCTGTACCCCCTTTTCTTTCTCCATTGCTGTTGCTTACTTATTTTATGTATTTAGATTACAATCTGCTCGTTAGATGATCCTTTCCCCCTTTTTACACCAATGATTATCTGTTTTATGTCATTTCTAAATGTTTGTCGTGCTATTAATATTGTGGTTGCATATGTCTTACGTTGGTATCTATGTTTAATTTGCTTTGCTTTGCTGTCGAAGAATTGTTCTTGAATGAATGTGTTCTTGTTTGGCAATCGTATAGAATTGAAGACCGAAATACTCAATAATATGTGGTTTTTATTACTAATCTGTTATGTTTTGATCGTAATATTTTATCTTTAGAAACATTCATAATCCTTTATCCTACATAGTATGTATAATTAATCACCATAAATATGTGCTTTATCAAAGTAAGTCTGTTGCTGGAATAGCATGAATTCAGAAAATGATTGATGCGTAATAGAAAATAGTGTACTAATGTATTGAACCCAATTCAAGATTTTGAGAACCCGTAAAATTTTATCCCGCACTGTAGTGATAAATGAATGTGTTTATCACGCTGAACACATGTGTGGGGAGTGTGTGATGAAGTAACACAAAGGTTTAGGTAGAAGGGGCATGGAGTATTGATTTCTAAAGGTGCAAGATTTATCATTTTATGTAGAATTAAAGATAGGTGTCACTTGACTAAAGCACCTAATGCTGGAAAAATATTTAAGGACAGCTTGATTGATACTTGCTTTTTAATTACTAATATCCTCTCAAGGTTTATGACTGTGTATTGTCAAGTCTCAAGAGTGCTTATGCTGAGGTAATGAAACGAGTTGGAGATCCCATGGAGAATCATACTCTTTATGGACCACTGCATAGTGCGAGTGCTCTTCAGGCATATGAAGCTACTATTAAAGAAGTAATTCAAGTTGGAGGAAAAGTTGAATTTGGAGGCAAGGTAAGTCATCTCTCTATTACTAAACATGTACCACGAAAAATTAATTTTCGTTTATTTACATAATACGCATCTTCGGATCTGAGTAACCTTGTTCGGGACTGATTTAGAATTTTTAAATGAGGGAGAAAGGCAGAGTCGGAATTGACTTGGAGTTATCACCTTCGTGCTTATTTTATGTCAGAGTGAGCTAAGAAGTTAGTCTGGGCGGTAAGACATCAAGAAAAATTCTGTCTTCACACGGATTTCAAACGAGCCCAACCTGTCAGCAGTTCTGTTTAGAGGTTGGTGGAAGGAGCGTATTTTTTCCTTAATGAAATTTCTTGTGACAATTTTTTTCAGAAATCATATAATTAAGTACTGCATGATATCAGTCGCACTCATAAAAATACAACTTTAATTCACTAAATTACAATTTTTTCTTGTCCTTGCACCGTATCCATCTCAAACTGCACTAACCCTACACTGGGGTGATGGCCCAGATTTTTCAATTATTCTGTACGAAGTGCAAAAAATTCTGTATTAAAATTAAATGTTTTAGCTTTTAGTCGAATACTACAGCTATTAGTTACGTTCGTATATAATAATACATTATGTTAGTACACAATTTAATAAGACACAGGAACCGTTCCACAAGCAAGTCTTGCGATATTCTGCCTTCAAAAGCAAGTTGCAGTCTACGCATGCGCCGTAGGTATATTCCTAACGATCAAACAGTCTTTTGTTGACTCTCAGCCTTCCGACATTTTACGTATGCTCGCCCGATCCATAAGTCGTAGAGCAGCGTCCGCACTACTGAGATATGGGTCAGTTTTGTTAGTTTCATGTCCGGGACATTAGTTAAGGTATCTGTTTCCGCCGCTTGTCATTCTTATGCTCGAATCATTAGAAAATTTTCATTCCGATTCATAAGAGTTTAAAATCAATCTTTGCACTGAGGGTGAATATTAATAACTCACTGTAATGTAACACCATTATCGGGCTGCCGTGTGTTTTAAGCTAATGTGGTGTACAATTAAATATTTTTAACATCATTTGTTTGTTCAACTGGAATACAATTCATACTGGCATAAGGTTTTTTTCGCGTTTAGGTCAATTAGAAACAAAACCATTTTTACCCGCCAACGTTTCGACTCCTATTTGTAAACAAACAAAGTTCTTGCAATACATTCATTACATGTCTACGTTTAGCCTCTTCAAACATAGCCTAATACTTGTATCACTGTAAATACAACAGTACCTTATAAATTTCTTAACTTCTACTTAAAATTTACACGTACCATGTAAGACTTCTTCTATATTCGAAATCCAATTTTCCAAACATTCCCATTTATTAACATCAAAGCAACTTTTCCACAACATCTTACCACCACTAGTACCAATCCTGCACCAATTACTTTTAAAATTACGAAATGATACAATCTAAATACAGTTCGTAGTATTGGTACTGCAATCGCGAGTTCGCCCGTCCGAGCGTTCCTCCTCCTCACCATGTTCTTTTGTTGAAATAGCGTTAATTATCTACAGTTAGTATAAAGTTGCTGTTAATGCTGTATAATTAACATTATATCCATCATTTTGGATTATTCTTGTAGGAAGCGAAATTTTGTTTTTCTGACGTTCCTCTTCCGATCCCATTTGAAGGTTCTCGCGAAGAAACAAGTCAGGTAGGAGACCCTTTGGTGAGGAGGAGAACAAGTTCAATCTTATTGATATGACATCAGATTTGTGTAATCTTCATTATCTCCGGGTACTGAAAATGCTCATTACTCGTTTTCAGAGAATCCAGAAGCCTGGTTTTTATGTGGAACCAACTATCATTTCAGGATTGAAGCACAATGATGAAGTTGTTCACAAGGAAACATTTGCTCCAATAGTTTATGTTCTAAAAATGAATGATCTTGAGGAAGGAATTGCTTGGAACAATGAAGTTAAACAAGGTCTATCATCCAGCCTCTTTACCAAAGACATGGGATCAATTTTCAAGGTAATATTTAAGAATGAAAGATCGAAGATAAGTTCCAACATATAATTCCGAACCGTTCGGAACTGTTCCGCGGATTTCCTCATCGTGGAAATTCCGGACGGTTGTGAACTATTATGGACGGTTTGCTTCTGGAAAAACAGTTTAAAATCCGTACGTTAGATGTCGCACATCATTCGACTGATAACTCAAGTTTAATAGCGCAATGCCCTCACCACATATTACTACTCTCGCAGCATGTTCATGTGTGTTTAAACTAACTTCAATTGTTAATAGTGTATCCTAAAACTGTTTGCATTTCTTTTAATATGCTAAAACAATTTTTTTCTTTGTTCTATTTCTCAATCACAGCCAAGGGAATTAACATATTTTATCCTATAGAGGAAATTAAAACACCTGTCAACAGCTCTGGATTTACTCGAACTATTACAAAAGTTTCTAACTACACTTACATATGTTGATAAAATTACAGCTAAAAGAAATTTATAATTACATTTTAGTAAATTAAAGGAGAAATCGTGCATACAAATATCATATTACGGGAGAACATATGGATCATTCCTTTAAAAATATAACGAAAATGACAAATTTCGACCAATGTCTTCAAAATAATATTTATTTTATTTTCTATAATTTGAAGTTTCTACTTGATTTGGAAGTAGGGAATCTTTTATAAACAAAATATGTGTACATTCCCCATCACTAGTTTATACAACGGAATGTAGGAATTATTTTTCTTCCTAGTATGTAAATAGTGTTCATGCATTTTCCCCTTTAAATTTCACAGACTTATTAAGTAACACAGGTATTTTATTTTAAGTATTATGATATATTAATATCATATATTAGTTGACTAAAATGTATCAAGAAAAGTTCCAAAATTTATACTGGACCAATATACATAGCACATGGGTAAACATGTGCGAAAAATACAAAAATTATAGGAAATGCATTAAAAATGTCTAGAAATGCAAACTAAAAATATATTCAGAATATTATCCAGTATCCAAACATGACCTACCACTTTGATGAATTTTAAATAAAATATGACATAATAGACTCATATTTACCAACCAACCTTACCTGATAAATTCCAAGAAGAGTTTTCCAAGTTCAAACAATCCAAGCAAATAAGTCCAACTGCAAGACTAACCATAAAACAATCAAAACATGTAACCTAGAAATAAGAAACGAAGAAAACGATGCTTCATCCATCAAAATCTAACTAGGGATTGAATTAATTTTAATGGTAACTGACCCTTCACTTTGTTTTTTGACGACGTTGGTCATTTTCTTTTTCATTTTTCGTCCTATTTTTAACCCGGCCTAACGACCTCTCGGCCATTACATGGGCTTTTCTTCCTCTCTTTCGCTCTCGATATTGAATCTAGTTTTTTGTATCACTTTTATCTCTCCTTCATTTCATATACCTTTAATTGAGTTCTCCTGTATTCTTTCGTTCTATTCTCTTTCTCGTTCCTTTCTATCTTTTCTTTTTCTCTCTATTGTGGTTGTTGTCCTGATTTTTGCCACATATCTTTTGTGGCTGTTCCTGCTTGGCCTTATATACTTCTCCGGTATATACGTTCCCCGTCCCTACCACGAGGAGGTAGGGATTTTTCCGCTATCTAGCTATATATGTTCTTTATCTCCATTATCTTATTTACGTATCTTTCGAATGTCCGATACAGCTCCTCTGAAGCAATATTATCTTCCCAATTCTTGTCACTGAGTATCCCATGTCTCTTCAGCGCTCCTAACCAATGCCCACTTTCTGTGTCCAATATCCGACAATTAGGCAATACATGGTTCACTGTCTCTTCTTCCTCGCCTCAAACATACCATTTACTCGCTGCCAAGTTTCTTTTATAAAGATATTCTTTGAAGTTTCCGTGTCCAGTCAGAATTTGGTACATCGGCGCTGTTGGTTGGAACCACTTCCTATTCTTCAATGCATACATCACATCAGAAATAAATCGATACGTCACCCCACCTTCTGTTGCCTTTTCCCATCTTTCGCTCCAACACCCAACCAACTCCTGTTGCGCTTTTCCATCTATTCTTTGTCTTATCCAATTGCAAGTTTCCCAATTTCACTACATCTCCTCGCCTAATCTTCCCCCTAAGAGAGTATTTATCAATTTCGAGATCTATTTGCATAATCCTAATAATACTTGCATCGCCTTTGTGGATGTGCTTCTATACATACCACTCCATGACAAAGACATCTTCTCTGTATGCTGCTTAGTTTCCTTTCTATATATCGTTGTTTGCTTCTCACATACCATGCCTGTAAACCGTAGATAATGTGTGGTTGGAGTACTCCATAATATAGGCTTACCAACTGCCTTGGTTCTATTGTTGTGCTGCGTATTCCTACTCCTTCCAGACCGTACATGACCTTCTTTATCTTTTGATTCATATAATCAAAATGTGTGGTAAACGTTAATTTTTCCTAGGTACTTGATAACCTGCTTCAGTTTCAAATGCCATTCCGGAAACTTGATGATTAGTTCTCTTACGTTAGTCCCACGTCGTTTCACTCCAAAAACCATGCCCTCTGTCTTTGTCCTGGATGTAGTAAATTGTATTTCTGTATACTTTTCTTGGAATTTTCTGAATAATCTTGCACTTTTTTGTTCCAAATCCTTCCTATTTGATTCTATTAAAAATGCCAGATAATCCGCATACACTATGATGTCAATACCTTTCATATTCATCGCTTCCAATATAATTTTTATTATTACTGTCCAGAATATTGTACCGGTATGACTGCCTTGTCGCTTAGTGCTTACCATTTTTTCATTCCCTATTTCCAAAATGGTATTCCGGTCCTTAAGATATGATTTTATCAGCAAATGATACGGGATACCTTTCTTCTCCAATTCTTCAATTATCACTGACCATTGTGCACTATCAAATGCTCCCTGTATGTCCACACATACAAGGAAACATATCGAGATGTTCGTTCTTTTATCTTGTGTTACAAGTGTCCCAGTGCATCTTCCGTTCTTAAGCCTGTTGTAAAGCCATTTTGGTTCCCAGACATGTTTCTTTTTAATGCGCATTCCAACCTTTCTGCTATTCTATCCAATATCTTGCCTATTCCTGGCAGTAACATAATATGTCTATATGAACTACTGAGTAGTTGATCTCTTTTCCCTGGCTTTAGGAGCAATCGACACAATCCGATTTTCTAATGTGTAGGATAATACTCACAACTGTAGTATTTTTGAAACACGGTTAGGATTTCCTGACCGAAAATTACCTCGATTTGTGTAATCATGTCCTTTATACGTTCTTTGCCAGTATCTGTTCAACATGTTGTAATAACATTATATTTCTTAATAGTTTCCATACTGTTTTAGTCTTGATTTTTTCTCTTCCAATTACATATGGCAAACCCCATATATTAGTGAACATACTATCGGAGACGAACTTTTCCCAGTCTATTCTTTTCTTTTGTCTTATTAACTTCTTGAATCCCTTTAAATATTCTCGATATGTCTCTCTTCCCCATGTGCCCTTTTGCATCCTCTTATGTCTTTGCCTCTTCATATTTCTAACCCTCTTTGCTTCCTGCAAATCAGCTTTCCACCACGTGTGTTCTTTCTTTTTCCCTTCTATTCTCTTCGCGCAATATTGTTCTATCATCTGTGGCATTGTCTGTTGTAGGCTTTCGACGCGTTCATCAATATTATCTGTGACCTGTATATGTATATTTTGATCCGACGTTTTCTTTTCGAAACGTATCCGAATTGTTCTTCCTATAATTTGTTATTCAATTCTTTCCGTCCTTCTTTGTTCTTTATTTCTGTAGTAAACCGTACTGTTAGATGATCACTTTCTATCTCCTCACTAACTTCCAGCATTTTTGCCGTTGTATGAGGATTTCTTCCCTTTAGGGTTAGATTTATAATGGACGTTCCATATGCACTATCGTATGTTGGGATACCTTATATGTTAACAATACTGAGGCCCTTTTCAAAAATAATTTGCTCCTATTTCCTCCCTCTTCTATTGACTATTTTATCACCCCGCAAGGTAGATCGGCTATTCCAGTCGCCACATAGATATATCTCCTGTCTAGCATATTTATCTAAAATTTTCCCTGATAAAAATCCCTGATAAAACCTACTGTAGTACGATACGACGCCAATGAATCCACGAAGCTGTCTAATGTTTTTCGGTGGCGGTATCTTTTCAATCTCTTTAATTGTTTCTGGAGAAATTTTGACTCTCGAAGTATTTATAGTATACCCCAAAAATTGAATCTCTTGAGTGCAAAATTTTGACTTTTCGAAATTTAGAATAACATTATTTTCCTGAAAATTTTTAAATAATTGGTCCAAAATATTAAGGTGCATTTCGAAATCTTCTGTGTGAATTAACAAATCGTCGACATATTTCGTGATGTGATTCTCAAATTTATTCCCTATGATTCTGTCTAAGCATTTAATTAGTCCGGCACCACTGGACTTTAAGCCAAAAGGGCATCTTTGGAAAACATACGTAATCCCTTCAAAGGAAAAAGCGGTATACTTCTGATGTTCTTTCTTGATCTTCATTTGGTGGTAAGAAGCTCTCAAATCTACTATTGAAAAAAAATTCGTCCCTTTGAACCGAGTTAAAGCTTGATCGATTTTAATGGGAGCTTCTCTATCCGGAACAGACCTAGAGTTAATTTCTCTTGCGTCGAGGCATATTCTAACTTCTTTGTTCTTTTTGATCACTACTACTATTGGATTTAGAAATGGCGAGCTTTGCATTTTTATTACGCCCTCACGAACTAATTGGTTCAGGTTTTCTTGAACCTGGCTTCTATAAGCCACCGGTACAGGATACGCTCTTTTTTTTAAAAGGAGTCTCGTCCGTAACTTTAATTTCGAATTCAAAATTCTTGATGGGTTCCGAATTTGGTAGAAATACTGGCCAGTTATCTCTTAACAGAGCTTTTAGCGCCCTCCTCTGTCCATCCGAGAGATCCCGGCACTCATCCACTTTCACCTCAGGGCTTATACCGAGATTTATTGTATTAATTAATTGGTCATTAACGATCTCATTACCATCTTCAACGGACTCTCTCAAGTTAACAATTACATCCCCAAAATACACTACATTATCCCTTAAATTTATGTTCACCTTATTCTCTATAATGAAGTCACACCCGCATATTATTGGATATACTAGGTTCTTAACAATTAAGCAAACTATTTCATAAGTCTTATTCTCTATCTGAATGTCAATTAAAGCCTGTTTATTAATGATGGCTGATTTTCCCTTCGTTGCAGTAACTAAATTTACCCGGTTTACCAGAAGAACTGGGATGTTTGGATTTATTTTAATTAGCTGTTGAAAAGTATCAGCGTTAATAGCGCTAACTTCGGCCCCCGTGTCAATTAGCATTTTCAACTCTTGACCTAAACACCTTCCATTCACTACGGGACACGTTCTAATTGTTTTACTGATTATTTCATCCTCAGTTCCTTCCAGTAAATCCGACTCTAAAACTATAGTAGCAATAATGGACGTCTCAAAACAATGCGCCGGTCCGCCCCACCAGGCATCTCCACTTAGTTTCCCCTCCTGGGTGGTCCCTGGTTCGCGCCTTGGTTACGCGCTTCATATCGCGGGCGGCACTTCGGGTTACGTTGCTCCGGCTGATTTCCCCCTCCATAACGAGACGCGTGCCCTGAACTCTGCCGTTCTGCGCCGCGAGGCGGTGCGCTCGGCCCCCTTCTTCGCTCGGGCGGCCCTCGCCCGTTTCCGCTCCAGGCGCGTGGGTTACTTCCAAAGTGAGGCGCGTACTCACTCCTGTCCGCCCCCCTCTCATTGACGTGCGGTGGAGGCCTTGCTCCCCTCAATGCCCGGTCCCGCTCGGCGGTCGTGTCACAAATTCCTAACTTTTCAATCATTCCTTGTAGCGTTTCCACTCCCGCGACGGCTTATAAGCTTTCAATTTGCGGAGGTAATTGAGAGCGAATTATTTCTATTAATTCGCGTTCTGTTCTACGCGAACCTCCCATTTTCCAGTCCGCTACAGCGATTTCCACGTAGGCCTCAAGCGATTTGTTAACGCGTGGGTCGAACCTTCTATTCATTAAGCGTACCTCATTTTCGATCTGCAATTGCATCGACCAATAGCGTTCAAGGAATATTTTCTCAAAATCTTGGAAGGTTTCTGTTCCTTCCCCGCAGGTTTCGAACCAAAACGCTGCCCTACCGTGAAGTGACTG
The DNA here is from genome assembly GCA_002313205.1 of Laupala kohalensis. Taxonomy (NCBI): domain Eukaryota; kingdom Metazoa; phylum Arthropoda; class Insecta; order Orthoptera; family Trigonidiidae; genus Laupala; species Laupala kohalensis. Next base: position 280,378 of record NNCF01128461.1, read on the forward strand.
TTTCACAATATTAATTTTATTTCTTTCCGACATAGGGTGCATTTCGAAATACCCTTTTAATAATTCAAAGTAGCGACACGGGTGTAATTTTCCCGCTCCATCAAATTTTATGTCACTTTCTAACGGCATACCCACGGATTGAATTATTACGGAGCTATTGTTTGAAATATTATTCTCATGTAATTTTTTTGACTGTTCATCCAATTCCTGGCGGGTGGCGTCCCTGATAGCCTCGATCCTTTCGCGACTCTCGGTTTCCGCTTTAAGTACCCGGGTTCGAATTTGGTCGAGTTGACATTCGAGTTCTTTAACGTGTTCTTTTTCGAGCGTTTGGACGTGTTCCCGAACTGATTCAACTTTCTTTTCTTAGTGACCAGTTTGAATGGCTACTTGTGTCTTGATATTTTTCTCAAATTCTAAATTACAGTAACGGCCTCTGAAACTTCGGTCTTAACCTCGCTAATTAGGTTCTTATTCGATTCCCTGACTTCTGCAATCTCTATCCTGACCCTTTCATGCTCTTCCTCTAATAACTCATTTACTTTATCAAACTTCGAATCAATTTTACTTTCCAACTCATTTACTCGTATCGAATGTTGATTGAATTTTGTTTCAACAACAGCCTCTCTTTCTTTCCTTTCTTTTTCGAGTTCTTCGAATTTATTCTCCATCTTTTCAAATTTACTGTTAAGATCACTCCTCAGATTGAATTCAACTTTTTCCAATTTCTGATTTAACTCACTTCTCAGAGCCTCCGCTTTAACTTCTGATTTATCAAATCTCTGGTTTAAATCACTTCTCATAGCCTCTGCGTTAAATTCTAATTTTTCATTCATTTGCTGAAAAAATGCCCCCATCCATTCTTTCAATTCTGTTTCGTTTCCCTGCTTTCCTTGAACGTCCCGTTCGCTTTCACTTTCTAATTCTTTTGTCGGTTTTTCCTCATTACTGTCTACGCTCGGCGCCCCCTCGCTAGACTCGTCAACAAGTGCGGCACTCCGCTCTCCCTCGCTTCCCGAATAACTTGGAAATGCGTCTTTCGTGGTATCAATGAACCCACTCTCCTCCTGCGGTGTCTCGTCAACCGATTCTAACTCCCACACTAGTTTCCGTTGGTCAGTCATCTCGTGAGTTTTGACTTACTTACTAACACAAATTATTATTTAATGGAATTATTAATTAAAATTATTAATTAAAATTTTATTTGCCCACGCGTTATGGTCTTTTCCTTCACGCTTTTTAACAGAGTTACTCAAGACTCGATTCTAATTAATATTTACTCTAATTAACGATGGTAATTAAGCGATGATAGCCCCACGTTGGGCAAGCCAAATTGTGGCAGAACGGGGTTGTAAATGCTTTTAATTATAAAAAATATTCATTAATAAATTTAAAAACACCTCGGCTACCTCCTCTCAGGCTTCCACAATATTTAAGGGGTACGATTTTTATCAGAAGGAAAAGGACCATGCAGTGGTTCCACTTAAGGAAAACGCAAGACAAATAAATCCATTAATAAAAGCTATTTTAATTGCTAAAAACATCCCTTAAATAAATAAATTTCCCCCAAAAGACACAAATACAAATCGTCGTCATTTAACAATCACCTTAATGCCGAAGTGACATTATCACTACCAAAACACAAACAGAAATTCCCCCAAAAGACACAAAAACAAATTGTTCTCATTTATCTAAAGTGGTGTCAAATCACTGAATTTAATTACCATTTTAATTTAATTAACCATAACCATCTCCCTTTTCTTTTCACAAAAACAAAACACTGACTTTACTCATGGCATGATTCATTTAAAACTAGTCTGTCTGGGCACTAAGTGATTCTAAAGTCCGTGCCTTTCTTATGTAATTCATGCCATGACGCGCAAGCGCAATACGGTGTTGGTTTAGACAATTACCAACAGACGTACCATACCTCTCAAGATGACCAATTACCGCCGCTAAGTAGGGTCCTCCCGGAGATCAGCCCCTCAACAGTCTGTGAGCCGTCAGCTTCTCGCTAAAAGCCTCCAATGGACACGTCAGCAGCGTCAACATCTATGCGACAACTCTTCAAGATCTGAGTTGCGAACAACTGTGAGATCTGTGCTCGATCAGAGCGGCATCTGAGCAGCACCAGAACGGCTACAAAAACTTTAATGTAAGCCCGACGAAAAACTTAAATGTCAGCACGACACATCTGATTACTGCTGAAAATAACTGTATGAGCGAGCTGCTACATGAATTCCTCCGAAAAACTTGTATGTGAATTAACACATCTAGCGCTGCCGAAGAAATCTCTATGAGCGAGTTGCTACATGAACTCCTTCCGAAAAAAAATTAGTCTGTGAGAGCGAAAAACTTCGATGTGAGGAAGCTACCACCTGAGCTCCTCCGAAAAACTTGTACGATCTGCGAGACGTGAGCTACGTCAGCTACGAGACGCATGAGCATCTGAGCAGCCGCGAAAAAGCGTTGTGAGTTGTGAGCTGTGAGCTACGAGACGCATGAGCATCTGAGCAGCCGCAAAAAGAACGATGTGAGGACGAAATTTGGATTGTTCTGCCCTAAATGGGCTCCATCCCTTCTTTCTCCCGAAAATCTTCAAAATTTTGAATGTCACGTGCTCGAAAACTCCCAATACCGAAATGATTTCCCCTTCTTACGTCTTGATTCTCATTGGAACGTTTAAAGGGCTTTCTAGAATATTCTCAACAACTTTTTAATTTTCAACGCTTTTTCAAGCAAGTTCGTACATGTTTTTACCCTGCGCCCATCTGGTGTTCCTGAGGTTGGGTGGGACCTCCTCCCCCATTCTCTTGCTAGCTTCCGATTTCTAAACCCTCATAAATTTTTCTGGACGCTAAAGGAGCCGCCGATACCC
>NNCF01128461.1:284144-296419 GCA_002313205.1 Laupala kohalensis
ATTCACGACTCCAAAGACTGTGGTCGTATCGTTTATTTTTTCGCCTGCAGTTTATGTAAATGGGTTTATCTCTTATTAACTTTTTGATCGTGACTTGTCGCCCCATAGTGGCCGCAACTCTGATCCTTCTCCTTACAGTATTTAGCAAGGTGGCCATACCGATGGCACAGGTAACACCTTACGGGCTCGAAGGTGTCAGCTCGATAGGATTTGAAACCAATATACGCTTTTCCTTGTAGCTATCTCCGTTTATATAATGCGCTTCCTAGTTCCAACCTCCATTCTTAACCTCATTCTTCCATGTCGTAACCTCCATTCTTCCTTGACAATCTTCTTGACTATTCTCACTTTATCATACTCGGTCCCGCATTTTGTTTCGTCAACTTTTCCAGCAACACCTCCCAGTGCTCATCCACATTGTATATCATTTTTGGATCTATTTTCTTTGGTTGCTCGATCCTCAACTTTAACCCATGGCACGTTAATTTATCTCCAGCCATTGCGCTCATGTTCCCTTCCTCCATTCGGAATAATACTTTCTCTCCGCGAACCACCATGCAATCATCAATCTTCACCATCTCCTGCGTTTTCCCCAATAGTTCATGTACTTCTTTTACTATATCAATCTTGCCCTTCTCCACTTTTTTCCCCACTAATATAACCTTTTCTCTTTTCTTCTTTCGCCATACTTCTCCCGCAAATGTCCCCTCATTATCCTGCTCCTTATTTTCCTGATGGCCTATCGTTACCTGTCGTACGTATTCTTCTATTTTACTTTTCAGCACTATTGCGGTTTTTTTCATCTGTCGCAGTATTCCTCTTAACTTCTTCCAGGACTATCTTATCGTTCGATTACCCGAGTATGATCTATACTTCTCACAATCCTTTTAACTGGCTGTTCTTTTTTCTCCTGTTCTCTCTCCTGCTACATATTCCATCATTCGTCTATGATATCATTCACCCTTTCCTCAATCTCCTGCAAGTCGGCCGTTTAAATTAATTAATTAATCGTAAATTATCAGCTTCCATTTGTCTCCTAATTTCTAATACTTGTTGCTTTCCCCTGTAATGTCTCTATTTCCTTGATTTGTTTTCTCAATTTTTCATTCTCTTTACAATACCTCTCACATTTTCCCACAATTCTTTGATTCCTTCCTTTAGAGACTGCTGAATTTTACCTGATAATCGCTTAAACTTCTCTTCCGTAACTAATTGCAGCTGATCATATATTTCCCGTGCTTGTTTATCTGTACCAGTTCTACGATACACCCGTTTCTGCGTTGCAATCGTATTCTCGCCTTCCCTAGACATGTTGTATTCACTCCTACTTGGTGTCTATTATTCACTCTGTTTCTCGATTTCCTCGTATATTTTCTATTTCAGGACTCTTCTTAAAAAGTTACAAGATATAAAAATAAACGTTGAGTTAGTATAGATTTAGTCCTTGCTGAAATATCGAGTAATTCTTTTCCAGAAAGAATATATTCTACCAAATTTGAACTAAATCAAAATCCCTTGTTGAATTCTCCTCAGTGGTAGATTTAATGAAGTCCCAATTCTTTGAAACATTCACAAATTATAGTTTCACTTACAGAGTATAGTTTTAACTCCGCTACAAAAATAACTTAAGTTATATTTCTAATATATTATTTTCTTCCCAGTATTTAATTTTACTAAGTCAAATTATATCTTGAAAAAATTCTCATCACTGCTGACATTTATTTGACCCTTTTTGTCGGATATTTTGTAAGTTCTTCGTTGACTTTTCTGAATTTTTCAATCTGTTGTCATTGATCTCATTCTAAGTCCTTATTTGTAAACATGTTTATAAACATTCCGTGAGATATTCGGCGAGTCCCACACACGGAGAAGAGTTACTATGGCTCTTTTCTATGGTGCGAAACTGCATTTTTCCCTACTTGCATGGGCTCTAATGACCTTTGATGTTGACGAGCCCTAAAGCCCCACCAAAAAAAAAAAAAATAAACATTCCGTCACCATTACATATGGCCGCGCTCATAATATACATCAATAAACGATGTATTTCCTCATTGTATCATTTCTGGGCAATTCTCTACATAACAGCTCTATGATTATTTCTTTTATAGCAAATGACTATTGAGATCACTCTTTCCTTGGAAACCTCCCAACTGTTTCACATTATGTATTTTCTTGCTTCTCATGTTGTAGAGTAGGGCAACTATATTCAAAGTTTATTCATTAATTTCTTCTTAAGTATCTACACAATGTCACTCAAAATACGCTCATATGTCTTTTATTTCCTCTTTTGGATTATTCACAATTCAAACCACTACGATGCACACAAATATTGAAATGAGATGTAATTTTCCTTCATCGCTGTTAATGTTCTCTGATTAGGTTTGCTCGACAAACTGACTGTCTCGACGTTGGTCAGTTGGTCAATAGTTTGGTTAGTTTCGTTTTTCTTCGTAGTATAAGTTCTTGAGTCCCTGAGTCCATATCTAACGCCCGAACCTACGGCATTTTGCATACGATGTGAACAACGCTTACACATTTTGTAATGTTTGCACCTGATAACGATACCAAATGGTATCGATTCGCTGCGTGATATTGTAAATGTAATTTCCAAAGTTTTTTATTAAATTGACATTTTGTAAAGAAATGAATCTGCTTTATTTTGTCAAAAGCAGTCTGGTCATGGATGATAACAGCCCCCGTTAAGTATGACCTTTGGGCGTTATTGATCAAATTCATCCAGGACCAAATGGATTGGTGAGACCAACGGGCTTATATAAGAGACCCTTCACCAAAATAACGCCATTTTCTTCGTGTCAGGAAAACGTAGATTGATACATTGATCTTCCTCCAGGGAGGATGGTCTTCAAGCGTCCTACGGGTTCCCGTTCTCGATAAACTTGCTGATTTCCTTTATGTTCGATTCATGGTTGGGTATTAATTAGATAAATTTTGTATACAATGATATTCGATATTGTGTCAATTGTATTTTTGTTTAGGGTACTACCTAATCCTGCGTTTAATAAGGTAATGCTCAATTTTGTGTCTAGATTTGATATTGTATTTCTGCACAGGTAACTTTTCAATTTGTGTAAAGTTTAGGTCTTCTGCGCTGTTTGGTCTCGCAATGTCGTGTCTATAATTCTGGATATCAACTTACCGGTTCACGGGATGTGTGTCGTCCAGGTAACATTTCACTGTATTGATAATTAAATCTCATTTTATGAACCTTCTCGGGTAAGTGTTCTCTTGCATCAGTCATCGATGTATTTTCTATTCTTTTCGCAACTCGCGTATTGATTCATTCTAAATAAATAAATAAACATTATCGTCACTAGTTGCAAACTCCGTGTGATCACGTGGGGGATAAAAAACTAAGTAATTCCCCGGAAACAAGCAAGAGACCATCCCATGAATTCAGATCAAGGGCTTAAGGGCAGTGGCGGATTTAATACTTATAAAATAAATAATTTAATAAATATTTAGGAAATAATTTATCATTTCATCATATTATGTTCAGTAAAAATTCGTGATCAATAATAACAAAAGTATTAAATGACATTCCCACGTATGGAAAATCCATCACTGCCCGGAAGGAAACCGGAGGGAAACCTGGGCGAGGATGGTGCTACAGAGCTAATGAACACAACCGTGCCAAGGTTGCGCGCAGTTAGAAATAAATTACTAAAATGAAAAGCATCATAAACATGCATGTAAAACGAATTTAATCTGTATGAAGTATGATAACAATGACGTGTTAAAGTACTTGTATTAGAGGAATTAACATCACCCACATCATCCGAAACCATATGCAATACAATATTTATTGAAAAATTGAAACTCATTAACTTCTTTTATTAAAATCAGTAAATTCTCTAACATTATGCAAACAATAGCGCATTAGAATGCTTTTATCCGTGGTTTTGAAGAGATTTGATTTACTTATACCTTTTATATTATAAGGAAGGGAATTTCACAAAAATACTCCTGAATAATGTGTGCCTTTTCGGCAAAAAGTGGTTAACATGGCAGGAGATGAATTACCAGGGCTGTGTTCGTGAACTAGACTGTTTCTTCTAAAACAGGGGTGGGATTTTAATTATTCTGCCTTAACAAACACAACTGCCTTAACATTCACACACATATAATATATATAGCGATGGGGTTAAATTTACTAGCTGATTAGCAATGAACATGAGTTTAAATGAAGCTGGTCTTGAAAGTTGAGCGCGAAATTACCCCCCAAAATTAGGGCAATTAATTTAAAGAAATAAAAACATGAGATCTCAGGATATTCAAATTGTAATTAAGGATTCGAGTTATTTAATGAGGTGGAGACACACACAGGGTTCCTCATGGAAGACGCAATTTACAAATAAAAGAACTAAATTGTTTATTCATCAAGATTTCAAAGCACTTAAAAATATCATGCATCCTTCTTCGCTAAGGGGCACATACACTCCCTCAAAATAACACAACACAGCAATACTGGCGATCACTGCCATACTTGATCTCACCATTGGTTAAAAATGCTGAAGGCACATCATAGGTAAATTAACACAAAATTAAGTGGTTGATCACTTATTTAAATTAGACCCTTTTGAACAACGTTAGTTTTGCTTAGCGTCTTTAACTGTACCAAGGTAATCTTAGCTTCAAAACATACTCATTTCTTCTTCACTGTGCGGGTTAAACAACTGGATGCATTCCAGCCTTTAGGCTACCTTTTTGGAAGATTTAGCAGACCAGCTGTGGTGATGTCAAACAGTTCAATGTCCCTAGAGCCAACCGTCTCGCGTTTCTCCCAGTTCGTTCAAACGTCACTGAACATCAGTCTGTCAGTCCCTCTGCCTCGAAGTTCCTTCCGGTCACGAGCCGCATCTCAGGAACTCGACCCCCTCAGTTCTGATGAGTTGTTTCCAGAAATACGCCTCCTCCGATCAGCTTGGATCCCAGGTCCCTTATTTCTCGTTCAAATTATTTGAAGTGTTGAGCGATCATTTACAAATCAGAAACAATGCTCCATAACAAATTTTCTGATGTTCCAAATTAGCAATTGAATGTTTCTAAATCTCGGATGAAACTCCGCGCATTACTCAACGTACACGGTGCTAAATATCTGAATCGCGTCTAAGTAGCGTAGTGACTTGCGTCTGAGTAGCATAATGATTGCGTCTGAGTAGCGTAATCTTTGCGTCCGAATAGGGTAATGAGTCTCATCTGCCTCTGCTCTTTATCAATTCGCTCCGCCACACTCGCCGCTGGATCTTGAAGAAAAAATATCTCATTAAGAGTACAAGTTTTCCCCCCAGGCACTCCTCCGTCGCTTTTTTTCAAAATAAATTATCCTGTCATGTTTTCCATGCTCCATGTTACTCTCAGAGTAAGTATTTAATATTAATCTTATCTCGCCTCGTCAACTACGACTCCGAATGTGCTTTGCCTACGCTGCACGCCACCGACTAAATAGACATTAAATTTTAAGAGGCCCTGCTCTGGTCTCTGCTTGGGATTCCGCACCTTCATCTATCCCTTGCGTGGCTGTTTATTTCACATGTCTCGTATGCTTCTACACTGTAAAAGAATTTATTGATTTTAACAAAAGTTAAATTCGTCTTGTGCTTTATCACGCCATTGCTGGAGTACTTTTTAAACAACTTATAACAATTTCAAAAACTATTTTCTTGCATGATTGTGTTGTCTTATGGCTCATATTAATTTAGTTTTATGTGTACTCAACATTGGCACGNNCTCCCAGACGATAACACTTTAATAAATCGGCTGCCCCCTTTATGTTTAGACCTTTGGGTTCTAAGTTTTTCTTTCATCTACCAAAATATAATTGCTTCAGTCTCGTTTCCCAGCTGCGTCTTGCGTTGATAATTGTTTATCTTGCATGATAAATTAAAAGTCGTTTCTATGTTGCTCATTTTTTTATTATTGGTATTAGAAAGCTTTTTCGGCTGCATAGCAACCATCGTCAGTAACATACACTGAGTGTTGAGGAATATTTTTGGCGAATGCTTTTGGCGAATTTTTGTTTATCTTACTTTAAACTGAAGATGATTATTATATAATCACTATAACATAAAACAATGGGGGGGGGTTCAAGCAATCGCTCATTAGCACTTACCTGGCTCATTGAAGTCAACTTCCCTTTGTTCGGTAAACAACTAGGGCATATAGGGTTCGGCCCATTTAATAGATCGTAAAATATACCTCGGCCTTCGAGAAGGAAACAACACTGTGTAAAATTGATCTTAATTATTTATTCTATCAAAATTATACATTATTCTTACTCACTAACATTTCACACGCAAGCACTTCCCCCAACATATCCCCTTCCCTCAGCATGTTCCCCCAAAATCGCAATTACCATACATAATGATAGAATACTCTCTTTAAGCAATTATAATACTGGCTAAATAGTTGTTCCAGTCAACGATCAATTAAGTTATACAATTGAGAGTATGATTTTTCAACAGTCAATGTTTATCTTCCATGACCTTGTCAATTAATGTTCTTGATTGCCACAAGAGTATGACAAATAACCCAAACATAGAGTTACATTCACTGATTCTTCTCGCAGCGAATAGTAAACAGAATACTGGATGCAACCAGTCAGTAATTACCTTAATAATAGTACTTCAAGGTAGACCATCAGTAGCCAAATGAAGTGGTGAAAAGCCAGTACACCTCGCCGTTCATGATTACCGCTATGCTTTCGGAGTTCTCCAATTCACCAGAGTTAGAAGTAGACGACCACCCGCGCAGCATACAAGAAGCCATGTCCATCTCCTTCCGATCCCATTGAGGAAGACACCGCACTTGATGACATTTATCAAAGTTCATAATCGATGAAGTGTTGCTTGTTCGAATTCTAATCAAAGGTGCTCTTAGCACGCCGGTTGCCAAAACTTATAACTGATCAACTGCGTAGGTTCAAAATTTCAAAGTTCATTAAAGTTGTAATTAACTCAAACCGAATGATCAACATGTGAAGCGTTCGTGATGACACATAATAACGAACAAGTCAACAAAATCGTAAATTGTTCATGTTCCAAAGAAAAAGTTCCTCGCTGATATTTCAACAATCAGAGTATCTGACCTCGTCATTAACAAACGAGACCGAACTTTGACCAAGCGAAAACATAAGTCGAAGATGAGAATAAGAATACGAATACTCGTCAGCTGAACATCTGAATAAGAATAAGAGCATGTTCCCATGGTGTTCGTTCTTTTGTACTAGTTCTCCCCGCCAGAGTCCCAAAAATTCCACCCTATTCTGACGTCATGATTTTTGTCCTCCAATGTCATTCAATTCCTATTGCCCATGAGGTATCTCCGATAGGGTAGTCAGCAAGTTACGTAGAAAGGTTCTCAGCCAATATCAGTATTTGTTAATACTCCAGCTTTTTCTTTCACGCGTCTTCCCATCTGTTTCTACTCCGGAAATTTCCATTAGTTTTGACATTGTGTTTAACTTAGTTCATAAATTATCACGAGCGGCATTCAAATGACACCAATCTATTTTGAAAGGTCTGGTAGATCTCACCCACACCTCTTTCCACTAAGAGCTCCAAAAATTAGTTTGAGTGGTCATTTCCTCACACCACTACCCTGCCGAATATTGCTCCCTGACACGAAATTTCTAATTGGGTTCAACCCGAATGTTATTTATACAAGACTTATCTTGTCCTTTTTCTTACTTCAGCGAAACAACGTATCACTGTGTCTTTGTAGGAGATTCTAAGCAACTGACTCTCCCAAAATTCATATTTCGCCTTGTGACACTAATGTCACCTCTCAAAGTGGCTAGAGCACGTTTCATAGAGCGTCCCGTTGAACCGATGAAGTGAACATTCTATCTTCTCATCCTTTCAAGAATGGTTTATCATTTTTCCACACACTCCATTCATTGAGGACAGCTAATTTCGCGTTTCTTTCACTTAAGAAATTTCTACTCCAATTCCAAACGCAGACCTACACAATAACACTTAAATTTTATTTTATGTTTTAAACTTCGCCTGAAAATATTTTCCAAACGGTTTATTTCTGTCGTGTCGTCTCTAAGGGCACACCAGACTCCCCATTCACATTCCTGAAGCCAGTTTGGCACCCAGATCGCTTCTCACCGCCAGACAACATCCATTTCCGAATTCTTTACATATTTTTTTACAGGTTCAGGGAAACTAAAACTAATTATTTGTCATAGTATGTATATTATTATCCCTAACATTATTGTCCTTTTTTGTTCCACTGTACTTTCAATTGAATGAAGATTTAAAATACATAATCTATTTTAAAATTTTATCAAGTAAGAGCGTGTGGTTGAGTTTGTGAAATGATAGTGTAATACTTTGCTTATCTTCATGTTATAAACTATATCAAAATTTACATGAATATCTTATAAAATGAACGATAAAATATATTGATTATTCGCCAATAAAAGTAAGTTTCATTGGCTTGATTTTATNGCCCCGGTCGTATAACTGAGGGTGGTTAAAGGGACACGCAGGCGGAAGGAACAAGTTGCGACTTGTTCTAGAAAAAAAACGTTGCAAAAGAACGATTGAAGAACGTTCAAAAATACTCAAAATCCCCAATCAGAACCGTGGCACGGTAGGGGGAACATCTGCGTGATTGGAAGCCTCCGTCACGTGGATTTCGAAATTTGAAGATTTTGGAAGTGGGGAGAGACATGTAGGAAGGGAGGAAACTCATTTAAGAATTGGAAATTGTTCCTTCAGCGATTATTTTTCGAAAAATTTTCGTGAGCCATTATTTCGCGCGCAAGCCAATGTTCTAGAAATATTCGCTAGCTCACGACTTCAAAGATTTTTCGAGGCCCGTGAGAATTTTTTCTTCATCGAAACTGGTCGATTTTTCGGAAGCACAGAACATGACATATATTGTTCGTGATCGGAGCTTACTACGTTTTTATTTTCAAAGAATTCCGAGTAATTCGTAACATCGAATGAGTCGCCTGAGTCCGCTATCGTCCGGAGCTAAGCCTATAGTTTTTGGCGAATATTGTCGGCGGCGAAGCCTGAGGGCACCCAGGACGCGTAGCTGAGGGGAGGAATCACCACTGGTTGAGCCGTAGCTTGCGATGTTGTCCCGGAAGCGCTCTGAGATCGAAGCCAGGCCAGCGCACCCTCCACTCACCACGGCAGCACTTGACTGATCTGACGAGGTATTTGTACGATTGGGGGTGTTATACAACCCATATCGTTATGCGCTATTGCGAGACAACAATTGCGGATCTTATTGCAAAGAGGGGCCCAGAATTTGGGACTTGATGACTCGTGAAGAGGGGTCAATTATTAAAAAGGAACTCCGCTTAATTATGTCCATTGAATTTGTAATTAATGTACCAGCCTTTTTTGAGAAGAGAGAATATTTGTAAAGCCAGTGTTATTGTATTTGTTAGAAGTGTAGAGAAATTATTGCAATGTGTGGTCTAGGAGTTAAATTTGTTGAAAATTCATGTTTTTTTGTAGAGAAGCCGAATCCGGCGGTAACATCTGTGTTTTTTTGTTAGCGTTGATAGGAAATCACGTGTGTCTTTTGGGAGAATGCATGAGGGTTTTTTAATTGTAAAGTGATTTATGTTAATTAAAGTTAGTGAGTTAATTTGTCTTAATGCGTTTTCCTGTGTGTGGAACCCCAGTATGGTTTTTCCTTGTCATAAACAATACGAATCCAATTTACTAGTGGCACCCTGAGAAAGAGCTAGTCGAGGCGAAGCATTATAATTGTTTATAAATATTTAAATAATAAAATTGCCACACTATATAGTGACTTCCAATTAAATCTTTAATTAGAAACACAAATTAGTTAATCGATCATTCATTCTCATAAAATTTCAGTTGGTGCAAAATTTCGGACGTTAAGACGGATAGGACAAACATGAACACTTGCAGGTTTTGGAGCTGTCAATCAAAAAGTCCAGTAGAAGTTTCTAGAAAGACGTTAAGGGTGGTTAAAAATCGTTGAATTGTGGCAGGTGTTCATGGCAACGGAAAAACGAAATTCTGAAAGAGACAATACAAGCAAGAAACCAACCAGCGCAAAGAAGTAAACGCAACTGTAGGTTCTAACGTTGTGATTGATTTTATTCATAAGTAGGCAGGTGGGCATCGAGAAGAGTAGAGAGGTTATAAAAACTCTCACACAGAGGAACATCCACCACAGATCTAGCCAGATCATTCTAGTTCATCATTCGGAGAGTGAATCATTCTGATCCAGTTCGTAATCCCATTAGGCGAACCTTCATTAGCCAGCACATTGTTCTGGATCTGTTCGGTGAGCATTCATTTGTTTTGGCGCGATCGCTGCGCGAACATTTTGTAGTTGTTCGGCGAGTATTTCGCCAACAGTTTGCTAATATCTCGTTGGTTGAAGTGATAGTTCGCTGAAGAATCATTAAGTATTCAGAATACAGAGACCGATTACCGCGGTCAGTGTTGTATGAAAGGACGTCGTCGCACTAGAGAAGAATTGTTGCGCCGCGTAATACCGAATATTTGCTTCGGTGAATCAACTTTCAACATCTGAATGACGACAACGGTGTGAGAGACAGCTGATTGTTTCGAAGAAGTAGGAGCACGAGGCCTGGCTGACACGTTCCAAGGTCACCGACACAGTTCGCAGTTCTACTCTTATAAAGCCGTAAATCTACTGGTGAGATATATTTTGGTTCCTTTGTGAGGTTGTCATCCAGGAGACTAATTTGAAGTTGTGAATGAGTGAATCATTATTTAAAATGCACTAAAAAACATAATTGTCGCCTGGTGTTAAACTTATTTCATCAGGAAAGGACTTTGAAGGAAAGCAAGCAACAATGCGATAAATTAAACTGTGAATTTTGGTGGGTAAATATTAGAGTGAGTGAGTGTGTGTGTTGTGGGGTAGTATTAAGCAATTCTTATTTTATTTTATGATATTGTTTATGTTGCTCTTACGCAACAGTGTGTCTTGTGATAAATCATGCTTCCTTGGAATTATCTAAGTTCTTTTACTACATCAAAGTAGTCTTGACTCACGTTATGCCCAAAGAATCATATAACTCACGAACCTACGACCCGATAAATGAGATAAGTAATCTTGTGAATGAATACAGCATGGTCTTACAATATGTGCACGGGAGAGGGAGAATGTTTATTACTCGAAATAAAGGATTACATGGCTTTTGGGGGTAAGATTTACATATAATCCGAACTATCCTCTTCGGGATTCTGGAAGTTTGATTGCTCTGAGCGGATTAGCCCCAAAAGATAATGCCATATCGCAAATAAGAATAAACATTTCCAAAGTACACGCAGTGAGATACGTGTTGTCTTACAACGTTGAATAGAATTCCGAATGCATAGCACAATTTGCTTAGTTTCGGATTCATATTACCAATGTAAAAGTTCCATTTGCGGTTGTCTTTAATATGAAACCTTTCCATTTTGGTTATTTAGCGATTGACATATTTATTTCTTAATTTGTAATTTTTAAGTAACTCTTTTGTTAATTTTGAGTTAAACTGAAAAATAGCTGTTACTTTTATTTGATCATTAAGAAAAAATATTTTACTCGATGTTATTTTGTAGTTTTCAGTTTCTTAATAAATTCCAGACGTCACAGAGTGCTTTCTGCTTTACTTTCTCATATACGTAGTATATATAGAAAGTTTTGTAATCGTGAAGAAATTCGAAAGCGAGATTTCGAAGGAAAAATCCGTTTTGGTAATCCCTGTTCTTGGAAAAATTGTTTTTGGCATAACGTTCGTCCGTCAGTCCGTCTGTGCGCAGCGATTCTGAGTAAACAGATGAATCAATTTAATTCGCATTCCGTATTTACGGTAGAATTTACTTGTCGATGCACGTGTTCTAATTTTCTTTTCACTTAAAGAGAAAGGGTTCTTCATATGAAGGTCCAAGTACTCTTTTGAATGTTTCTAAAAAACGACTCCAACGATTTTGTGTACAATTTGTTCTACATAAAGTATAATTAGCATGCATTACATCCGCTATCGCAGTTCTTTCACGAGAAAATTTGATGTAGACGTAAAAAAATAATTTCTGTCTCCTATACTTACACATTAGGTTACTATTTCAAAAAGTTTTAATAATATTTAGCTGTGTAAAAGGACCAAGCAGACGTAGAATACACTTTTCGTAAACTGAAATGAAAGATATGTTAATGATAAAAACATAGGACAGCAAACGCACTGCAGATAGGAAAGTACATCAATTTCTGTCTACAACGAAATTACATATACATAAAAC
>NNCF01128461.1:296454-316806 GCA_002313205.1 Laupala kohalensis
TATATATATATATATATATATATATATATATATATATATATATATATATATATATATATATATACATAACATTTTTACGAGATTTATAAGACTGATATGTCGCTGTATGTTATGAAATAGTATTGTGAATGGTTATTTTACTTTTAAATTTAAAATAAAAGACAGTAATAAATTCAACTAGCAACTTTGAGCATGAATAGAGCACAGGTAGACGACCAAAATATAGAGGACCACAGACCAGAAATGACCCTTTCACTATAGAATTTTTTCTCACTCCATGCTGCAAACAGAGAAACGTATATGAGAAAGTATGTGCAATTGTTTTGCACCACTAGTTTCTCGAAAGAACTGCGGTCGATTCTGATAGTGTTTTGATAATATAAATATTTTCTGCTTCATTTTGCCGTGTCTTCTAAGTTTATTGAACATATTTTTGAAAAAGAGGAAATTCATATTATATTAGTTTGCATTCATTTTTTATCTGGGTTCCATTTATCGAAAGTGATGAAGGAGGAAGTGATTGCGTTGCACTATTGCAAAATGACGTGGTTACTGTTTTATCAGTATTAACAGTGAGATGATTTTAATTAAATCAAGACGATAGGTTAGATAGAATTTTTTGCGCATAGACATGTTTACATACTAAAATCAACAAACAGCACCATTTTGCAACAAGGTATGGTGGATGACATATCGTTTACTTACAATAAAAGAGGATGGGCCTAAGTTTAAACCTTGAGGAACTCCGCACAAAAATGGCTTTATGAAAGATAATGCGAAAATACTTTATTTTCAATAGGAAATTTCGACTTGCCTATCTTTTAACTAAGATGTTTGCCATACATGTGCTTATCCACGAATGCCGTATAAATCCAGATTTGAGGGAAGAATATCGTAATTGATTACATCGAATGCTTTTGATAAATCATAGAAAATACCTTGAGGATTGTCTCCACAGTTGAGAGAAGTAGTTACATCTTTTGAAAGAGAAAATATGGCGCTCTTAGTTGGTAGGGATTTCCTGAAACCGTGTTGATCGTTTAAAAAGAATATGATCATGAGATACGAAGAGTAAAAGTCGCTTATGCATGACTTCTTCCAGGATTTTTGAGAAAGTAAGCAGTAAGGATATGCATCGATAGTTCTCAGCGTCACTTTTATTTCCTTTCTTGAGTAATGGTTTCTTTTTAGCCATCATAAGTATGTCAGGGCACCTTCGCTCAAAGAGCTATTGAAAATATGAGTGGATTTACTATAATGCGGGAGGAAGATTTCACTATAAATTCAGGTATGTCATCATCCCCGCTGAAATTGTATTTTTTTAAATGCACTGATGACACATAACTTCGCTAACGTTAGTCTCAGAAGTGAATATTGAGACCGTGGATTGATTTAAGTAACAAATGAACCACGATCTCAAAAATATAATCGAAAATAAGTGTCAGTAATTGAAACGCGTAGAAGATAACGTAGAGGGTGGTCCTTAGCAAACAAGGGAAAGCAAAGGCGGCTGAACATCAGAAGTTCAGTAAACGCACAATAACATCATAAAAAGCATTATTTAGAAAAATATCAAAGACGCAGCGACAAGGGTGCGGGCTTGCCAGCAACAAGTTGGAACTTGAAGGGATCTTTAGGAATAGCAAAATCTAAATTTATTTTAAAAGACGGCACGCAATGGCGGACGTGAGGGAATAGTCGTTTCCCTAAGCAACCTCGGGGGGAGCGTGTGAAAAACGAAAGAACTGCGAAGGGCGACATATGTCTCTTGGGACACGGCTCCCAAAAAGAGGCAAAATTTTAAAAACGGAAATTTTAGCAATGGCTTCGGCACACTACAGAAAAGGACTAAATTCAAAAGAAATCATAAAACTAGGATCAAAGAAGGGTGCCGAAGAAGCAAGTTGCAACTCGCAGAGGGAAAAAGGCACGACTTCAATTACGCCACAGAGTAATAAAAACATAAACGGAGGGTCAAAGGAGTTTGACGCGGCGCATATGCGTAGTGAAGAAATAACAAAATGGCCGACCGACCGTCGTCTAGAGACATCAAAGGCTAGAGAGAAAGTAAAACGTTAACAACCAATCAAAATTCATTGTAGGCGGAGCCAAAAGTAGCGATTGGCAACATGCTACAGAAACCAACGTCTTTTAGAAAATATCCAATAGAAATTGTGGAGGGGCTGAAAAATACAGGGAACTTTACTAGGGAGCGATCACAAGAAAGGGAAAACCACGTGATCCAAAATAGTAGATAAAACACAGGACTCAGAAGCACAGGGGGTGGTTGTGAGAGATTGAGTGGAAGTGTTGTGGCAATCGTAGAGTTGTGTTTTTCTTGAGGGGCAGTGATAGCGCAATTAACAATGTTCTAAAAAGTGAAGAGTGGCGAAATTGATTGATATTATAACCACTATAAGACAAACAGGGCCAAACAGGAACAATTGATAGGAATGAAACACAACGTGTTAATTGATTTAATGAACTGCAGTTAATGGGATCAGGTCCGCCGTAGACCGAAAGGGTGTCATCGGTGCAAGTGACAATCGTATAAGCATCATAAATTGACTTAATGAATAGTGACTTTTACTGTGTCGTTGTGAACTATGTATATTGATTTGTTTGCCCGAGAAGGCATCGTTGGGGCTAAATAATAAGTAACATGAAATCACCAGGTCGTCTGCGAGAAGGTATGCGAGACGCACTAAATAAGCCATCGGCCAAATTAAAGTAAAAGCTGCCACCAACGTACGAGTAATTAAATAATTATTAAGCAATTAATAATTATTAAATAATTATTAATAATTAAATAATCATAGAGCAACATGGTCACGACACGACTGTGAGCGGTATACATTCATAACAGTAGGAAAAGACTGAACTTTTGCGGGACGCGAAGAATAATGTTCCCGAACTATCATGCGAGTGAGAAGTGAACGCCTGTGACTCCACCGGTCCGACATCAACAGACAGCTTGTGAAGGGAGACAAAGGTCAAGAAAAAGAGAAAATCGTGGTAAGGCCTAGAATAATACAAATTATTGTATTAAATGTCAGCAGGCCATGTGTTTCAATGCAATGTGTTTTAATGGGGGATTACCGAACATATGAACCGCAGAATCTGGTGAGTACTCTGAGAAAGGAAAAATCACACTAGTGCAGTAGGCGACAGAATGTGTAGTATAATCATTATTAAAAATGTCAAGTGTAGCAATCAAATCAGTGTAATTAGAATTAATAAAATATGTGTGTTTGTTGTTTGAAAGTGTTTTTATTGTAAGTGTCTCCCATAGGAGTGAGTACTCGGTTCCCTCCCCTTTGGCTTTAGTGATTAAAGTGGTGTTTTAAATTCTAAATATTTTTTTGAGACGTAATTGTAATTAATATTTTTATAATTTGTTATCAACAAGATGACCGTTAGTCTCAATTGATCCATATCGAACAGGAACTTAAGTTGATTGAGGGATAATAAAAACAATTTTTTGTGTAATTATTATTCTTTTTGTTTATAACAATTAAAATTTATTTTTTTAATAACAAACAACAAAAAATCCGTATAGTCTCAATATAGAATGCGGTAGGTGTGGAGATGTATCTGGTGGACATTGGTTTTCAGTTACCGATTTCGATGTTTTACCTATTTCTGAAAAATAAGAGTTAAACAAATTTCCGATGCCCTTTGGATTTTATACGATTTTCCGTCGTCTAATAGGGAAATGTTTCCTTGGCGATTTCCTGAAAGGCATGTTTTTTAACAATTTTTTACATAATTTTTGTCCAGTTCGATTATAGTATGTCTTGTCATTTTCCATTGCTTTAGCCGCGTACACCACTTTTCTAAGAATTGATTTATATTTACGGAAATAATCATCAGATTCATGTGGTTGGTTGTTAGGTTTTGAGATATAATGTAAATGGCGTTTGTTTTTTTGGGAGAAATTCTGGTCCCTTGCTTTATGCTTCAATTGTGATAGTTTACTTTAACTTGAATTTTATGGGAAAACTGGAGTTACAATTCTTCAAGAATATTGAAAAATAAATTGATTCTATCGTTGATGTTTTCACTATTATACACGTAATTCCAAGTTACCTTATGTAAAACGTTTGTAAAAATGGACATTTAACTGTCTACAAAGCTTGTACAGGCTATTAAGTGGTTTTAATTTATCTTAGTCAATATTTGGCCACAGTCTACTGTTGACAATTATCTGGTCTAGCGAAATTTTGTATGAGCTGGAGAGGCGAGTGGGTAATTGTTGTAACTAGATTGATGAACTTGTGTAGATGATTGAATTGGTTTTTGGAATTGTGCGCGGAATTTGTTTCAATGAGGAAATCGACACTCGTAAATTTTCGCGTTAGAATTTTCAATACAATTTTGAAATTTAGAAAAAATATTTCAATGTCTGATTGAGGAGGTCTATAAATACCCAAAACAACAATACTTATGTCGGTCTTATGAACTGCAGAGAGTTCAAAAATATCATCCATGCAGAATTTCTCGTAACCTAAGAGTGGAGATGAAATGTCATTTTTTAACGTAAATACGTGTAACGCAATGAGGACTATTTCCTTTGTAATTTTTTCAACAGTAAAAGCTTACTAAGAACAGTGAGGAATAAAAGTACTGTTGATGTCATTATCAGAAAGACAATGCTCTGTTAGGCATAACAAATCAAATGGATTGTCTATCAAAAGAATTTCAATATGTCACTTTGTTGGAAATGGAGTAAACATTACGATGAAAGATATTACACGAGGGACATAATTTACTTGGGATGACTGAGGATAATTTTAAAATAATTATGTTCAAGCATCACATCGAAATCTCGACCACAAGTTATAATTTTTATTGGGGGAGGATGGAGGCGTGGATGAGGCAGTTGAAACATTTTGACGAAAGGTGAGATAGAGGTATAGACAGGCTGGGGATTGGACAAGGATAGGAGTGGCGAGAGATGAAGAAAGTGACAAGGTAACAGTAGCGGTGGGTGGTAATTTTGGTATTGGTGAAGGAAATGGTGGAGGATGTTTCGTAAGGTATGTAGCTGAGAGTGAAGCGAAGCGATTTTCCAGACGATCTTAGGCGTAAGCCTTGGCAGAAAAGTGAGGTTGCAGATCAACAAATGTGATGTTGGAATCTACCAGGTGCTGTCATAGAAGGATGTTTGTGTTAGTTTCGTTGTTCAGGCGTGGTGTGTTGTAGCGTGGAGGCAGACTACAAAGTTTTATGTTTGTGCGTTGGGAGGCTTTTTCTAGTTTTTGTAATTGTTCACTAGTGTTGAAATAACCTCCTATTTGATGTCATTCTTACCACCTTCAATTATTACGGTGTCCTGCTCTGTGGGTGTTTTCATGCGAGTGTCCAGTTGTCTGGTAAATTCAGACAAACGAGCGTTTGGCTTGAAGAAACCAGAAACGGAGAACCGGTTAGCAAGAATTTCACTCATAATGGAGGACGGTTGGTGGCCATGCGAATCAGTTAATAATAGAACGCTAGATTTTTGCGTGGATGTATTGTCTTTGTGTTGGACAGCACAATTTTATGTATTTTTGACCGCTGTGGAGTTTGGGAGGAGAGTTACCGGGTTTGGGTGCGGAATAGGATTGGATGAAAGAATTGGGAAGGTTGGGTAGAGGTGGGAAATGAGACAAGTTTTGTAACACGCTAAACCTATTTTGTATGAAGAGATGGGGTGGTAAATGTGTTTTGGGTCGAACAGGGTGTAGGGATACATTCCTACATATTACAGAAACTTCTCGCATATATGTAAGAGCATTTCTACAGATTCATTATACATGCTTGATACGTATTGATGAATCTCCCCCATAAGCCGACGACTACGTCGATGTCGCCATGTTAACTGGTTTCCACGATGACATCACTCTTTATACAAGAGAGTCAACGTACAACATCAAAGAATTCCAACAGTACAACGTCAAAGAATTCTATCATTATTTATAATGCGTGCCGCGTGCAAACTGAAACCTTCGTTTATCTCCAAATAAACGAATCTCAACATAGTGTTATGCCCCTACCCGTGGCAAAGAACTTTGATTACCTGACACTTCTGTCTATGCAACGGCTGCGAACAGACTGTTCCATCTTCGCCAGGTTACTTTTGACATCTATCTATGGACTAGCAGCGAACAGACCGCCCGTCATATCGCAAGATTACTGCTCACTTCAGGCTACGCATCCAACGAACAGGTCGCACACCGCACGATCTCCTCAAACGCGAATGCAACTGACTTATGTCTATTAATCGGCCGCGAACAGAATCGCTACACCTTCGCCCGATTAATTCAAACCAGAAACCTGATTACAACTTCATACTTCTACCAACGGACCGGCCGTGAACAGACTGCTCGTCATATCACCGCCCGGTCTCTTCAAGCAAGAATTACTTGATACTTCAACACCAAGCACGGCTCAACGAAATATCTCTACGCTGACGATTTTCCTCGAGGTCACGTCGAAATCCTGTGTACAAGAACCAGGATTACAGACGTCCAGAAGCCTATTCTACCGCCCCAAGAACCAGCACATCTCCGACCACTGACTCGCCAGAAATCAGTCGTGAGTTATACGCACTGAACTTTCTACGCCTGGTCCCGCCGTCTGGTGTCGTTCTTTGTTTTACGACGGTATAAATAAATCTTGTTCCAATAGAACACTTTTAAAACATTTTATTTTGGAGAGGAGGAAATCTTACTGCGAAGCAAGCCTACGTGCTGAGGCTTGCGAAGCAAATCCAGAGATCCTCCTTGACAAAGGTAATATCAGTTGGATGGACGGCGAAAATTCCTTATTTATCCAACCGCCGTCTTTGTTGTTATTGGCCTCCAGAGTTCTGATACGAGTATCGATATATTGCACTAAGTGTTTGTACGCCTTATCTTTGAATGCGTTGGTGTCCATAATTGTGATTTGGTTGATATATTACAGCGAAAGCAGATGAGAAACCAGAAAGACGACTACTTTTAGTAAATTGGTTGTTTGAAAAGAGATAATTATTACAATAAAATAAGAATTTTAGTTCATACTCTTCAAGCTTTTAAGCTCAATGCGAATTTCTTGGGAGGATTTCAAGGTGTACTACAAAAATGAGAGTTTGATAGTATGACAAATAATTAGTTTTCGTTGTTCGGAACACGCAGAAGAATTATGAAAGCCATGTTGGTGGAAGTTTAAAGAATTCGGAAATGGATGATGTCTGGCGGTGAGAAGCGATCTGGGTGGCCTGCTGGTTTTTGGAGTGTGTCAAGGAAAAAAGCCCTCAGAGACGAGGCGACAAAAACATTTTCAGTCGAGGTTTAAAACAAAATAAAATTTAAGTGTTATTGCGAAGGTCTGTGTTTGAAATTGGAATAGAAATTTTTCAAGTGAAAGACGTGAAATTAGCTGTCTTCAATAATTGAAGTGTGTGGAAAAATGATAAACAATTCTTGAAGGGACGACAAGATAGGAATGCTAACTTCATCGGTTCGAAGGGATGCGGTGTGGTCTGCGCACGTGCCCTAGCCGCTTTGAGGGGTGACGTTAATGTGTCACAAGGTGAATTATGAATTTTGGGGGAGCCATCTGGCTAGAGTCAACGAGAATGACACAGGGATACTTTGTTTCGCAGAACTAAGAAGAAGGGCAAAATAGGCCTTGTATAAAAGCAGTCGGGTTGAACCCAATTAGAAATTTCATGCCATCGGGCGATATTCGGAAACGTAGTGGTGTGGGAAAATGACAATTCAAAGGAATTTTTGGGGGCTTGTAGTGGAAAGAGGTGTTGGTGAGATTTACCATATCTTTCTAAATAAATTGGTTTCGTCGGAACGACACTCATAAAATTTTATGATCTAAGTTAAACGAAATGTCAAAGCTAATAGGACATTTTTGGAGGATAAACAGTTTTTCGGAACTCGTGAGTATTAACAAATACTGCTATTGGCTGAGAACCTTTCTACGTCACTTGGTGACTGACCTATTAGAGATACCTCAAGGGTAATAGAAATCGATTGCCATTGGAGGACAGAAATCATGACGTCAGAAAAAGGTGGAGTTTATTTCTAAGGTTTTGGGACTCTGGCGGGGAGAACTAGTATAAAACAACGAACGCTACAGGAACAGTCTCTTATGATTAAGGTTCAGATTTGCTTAAGCTCTTATGATTATTGTTCAGAGTTCAGACTTGCTTATTTACTTCGTATAGTTATTCTGATGTTCGGCTCATGTTGTCGTTTGATCAAAGTTCGGTCTCGTTCGTGAATGACGAGGTTAGATACTCTGATTGTTGAAATCAGACTTCAGTTTCGTGAGCGAGGAACTTTTTCTTTGGAACATGAACATCTCACAATCTTGGTGATTTGTTGTTCTATACGTGTCATTACGAGCATGTCACATGTTGATCATTTGACTTGAGTTGATCACAACTTTAATGAACTTTGGAATTTTAAACCTACGCTGTTGATCAGTTATAAGTTTCGGTCGCCGACGTGCTACGAGCACGTATGAATTCGAACAAGCAACACTTCATCGATTAAGAACTTTAATAAATGTCATCGAGTGCGGTGTCTTCCTCAATGGGATCGGAAGGAGATGGTCATGGCTTCCGGTATGCTCAGCGGGTGGTCGCCTGCTACTAACTCTGATGAATGGGAGAATTCCGAAGGCCTGGCGATAATCATGAATGGCGTACTGGTCTGACAGCACTTCATTTGGCTACTGATGGTCTACTTTGGAAGTATTATAATTATGGTAATTACTGACTGGTTGCATCCAGTATTTCGTTTATAATTCGCTGCAGAAGAACCAGTGAATTGAACTCTTATGTCTGGGTTATTGTTTAAAGACTATTGTGTTCATTAACATTAATGGACAAGGACATGAAAGATAAACATTAATTGTTTAAAGAAAACATACTCTCAATTGCCAAGCGTAATTGATTGTTGACTGGAACAATTGTCTAACGAGTATTATAATTGTTTGAAGAGAGTATTCTAGCATTATGCATGGTCACTGTGATTTTGGGGGAACATTGAAAGAGCATATGTTGGGGAAAGTGCTTGCGTGTGAAAAATTTAGTAAGTAAGAATAATGTATAATATGGATGAATAAATAATTAAGATCAATTTTACACAGTGTTGTGTTTCCTTCTCGAAGGACGAGGTATATTTTACGATCTATTAGATGGGCCGAACCCTATATGCCCTAATTGTTTTATCGAATAGCGGAAGCTGACTTCAATGAGCCAGGTAAGTGCTAACGATCTATCAGATGGATCGAACCCCTGCTCCTTTGGTTTCTTTTTAAATGTTATACTATTCGGTTATTTTGCTCTCTGACATAAGTCACAACACGCAATCGTCTGTCTCACCTCTTTACTCATATATTTCCAATAACCTACTTGTATAATCTTCAAGACCTTTGCTGACCCAAAATGTCCATATTTCTCTTGCAAGTGTATAGTCAATAATTTACGAAGATCCTTTGGAATCCATAATTTACACTCTGCGAGACCATGCTTCACTCGTGCATAGATTATACCTTTCTCAAATACGTATTTTGAGACAACGAGCATATTGTTCATCCCCTTCGTGTATCCTTCCAGTCTTAAACTCTCTCATCCTATTTATTTCCCCGTCTTGCTCGTGCCAATGCTGAATGGTTTCATCGTTAAGTAGAGGAATTTCTTCTACATGGATATTTAACACTGACAGCTGAACGACCCTCAAAGGCGTTTCCCTGGGCACAGCCCCTTGGCCCTCGACGGCTGACCCTACGTAGATACACAGGGCTCGCGCGGCCCCCGCGTTCGCCTCCATCGCCCCTTCTCTGTTGTTTGGCACGCGGTCATTCACCCTGATTGCTAGGCTGAACATACGAAACTCATTCATCCTTTCGGGTCTTTCATTTATGCCATTATTGCGCTCAAATAATCCGGACCTACATTAAATTTCCCTGGTACATGTTCAATGTCAAAATCAAATTGCTGAATCCGGAGGACATATCTTAATAATTTATCTTGTGAGCATGTTTAAGAAAAATTAAGGCTTTATGGTCCGTTCGGATCTTGAAATATCTACCCATAAGGTAATTTCGATATTTTTGAAGGCCTAAAACAATGCTCACCGTCTCTTTAAGTGTAATACTCATCCGACACTCGTTCTGATTGAACACCCTACTAGCTACTGCAATTATTCGCTCCCTTCCTGATACTTCATCTATTTGGAGTAACGTAGCACCCACACCGTAATCACTGGCATCCGTCTGAAGGATAAACAATTTTTCAAAGTCTGGATGTGATATTGAACTAGCAAAGGCTGCTTTAATGTCATTAAATGATCTCTTCCTTGTCACCCCATTTCCACTTCTGATTCTTTTTCAGAAAGTTAAACATTGGTCTCATAGCCATAGCAAACCCCTGATAAAAACGGCTGTAGTATGAATCTACTCCAATAAATAATTAAGATCAATTTTACACAGTGTTGTGTTTCCTTCTCGAAGGACGAGGTATATTTTACGGTCTATTAGATGTGCCGAAACCTATATGCCCTATTTGTTTTATCGAACTGCGGAAGCTGACTTCAATGAGCCAGGTAAGTGCTAACGACCTATTAGATGGGTCGAACCCCAGCTCCTTTGGTTTCTTTTAAAAATAATGTTTTAATCGGCGCGCCAACGTTGTGCTTTAAAAATAGAGCAAAAAGTAAAATATACAACACGATGTGTAAAATTGATCTAATTATAAATTGTGTATTTTGTGAATGTTATTTATAAGTGAAAAGTGATTAAATTTAAAGTGTAAAATGGCAGACCAGTACAAAAAGTCGTGGGAACAGGAAGAGGGAGAAAAGATAG
This sequence comes from Laupala kohalensis, assembly GCA_002313205.1. Taxonomy (NCBI): domain Eukaryota; kingdom Metazoa; phylum Arthropoda; class Insecta; order Orthoptera; family Trigonidiidae; genus Laupala; species Laupala kohalensis. The sequence goes on from NNCF01128461.1 coordinate 307,309, forward strand.
GAAAAGTAGAAGAGAGCGGGCTCGTAGACGAGAGTAGGGGGGATGAGTCAGTTAAGAGTTCTGAAGGTGAGGTAGACGCGAGCTTGAACGTTAGAGAAACGGAGGAGCAAAAACCGACGCCAGATTTGGTAGCAATGATGCAGGAAAGTCTTAATAATAATGTTATAATAGCTATAGAGATTCAAAAGAAATACGTGAAACAGAGTAATATTTTATCTTAATGCTCGCGAAAAATGTAAGTGGTGATCCTGGCCTACATTTTATCACGCCTTATAATAATCACAACATACACTGGAATGTGAGAGATTATGAAGTTTGTTTGACTAGTTCAACTTGCAGTTGTTTTTCGAGTGTAATCGTATCGAAAGACGTTCGAAACAAAATACTTATAACACTACACCTAAAAAAATACTTGAGTACACCTACAGAATCGAAAAACTCGAGAAAATAATTAAGAAAGTTAAACTTAAAAAATAATCAGAGCACATTTACGAGCGTAGCTTATGCAATAAGTGGGAGAGCCAATCTCTAAGGTCTTTTGCCTACGCCACCCAGGGTTCCCAGTCGTTCATCCTTTCAAATACTAGCCGGGCCCGATGCTGCTTAACTTCGGTGATCGGACGAGAACCGGTGCTTTCAACATGGTATGGACGATGGCATTCAACACAGAGAAACAGTAATTTCAAATATTAATACGTTCATTCATCTTAAACAAATATATTGTATCACCCCTTTGTAAGTCTAACTAACATGTGGATTCATTTTGAGTACGCTTATGCTTTATAATCTTAAATTAGTTATATTTATGGTAATGGTATTCCGTTTCTGTACCCAATCATGGTCTCCTTGTGTACATAATTTCAGTAACTTGTCTAAAACGATTTTTCTCTTGTACTTTGATAATATTAATATGAGACCCTAGCTCAGTTCTGGAGAGTCAAGTACTTCATTTTCGTACATATTATCTCATACACTATTTTATCTTTTAGTTTCATGCTGTTTTTGAAACACATTTTGAAAAAATGTTCGTTTTATGTTTTGTTTTCAAAATATGCCATTATAGATTTTATATTTGTTGTTTTGTAAAAGTTTTGAAATAAGGTGTGTGTTGCAGTGGATTGGGCCGAAGGGGTCTGACTGTGGAATTGTAAATGTCAACATCCCTACCAGCGGTGCTGAAATTGGGGGAGCTTTCGGAGGTGAGAAACACACTGGAGGTGGAAGAGAATCGGGATCTGATTCATGGAAACAGTACATGCGACGATCTACCATCACTATCAACTACAGCAAGGAGTTGCCTCTTGCCCAAGGAATAACATTTGAATGATTTTTTTGATAAATATTTGGTTTGCTCTTCTTGTTATCATAATAATAATTGCCGTTACAGAAACTTATTTTGAATAGTTATAAAATGCAAATGAATTGAGACTTTTCCAAGTGCTGCTTTTCCAACTTGTATGAGCGAAGTATTTTAATCATCAGGAAGTTCTGAATGATGTAGCGCCCCTATTGTGAAATTAGACAAAAAATGTGAAGTAAAGTCTTTTCTTCATTATAGACTTTCTTCTCTCATTTCTTATCTGTTACCCTTGTTCCCAAGCTTACCTTTTTCTTCCTTTTTACTACCAATGTTTGTATCTTTCTGCATTGTAAGTAATGTTGGTGTCTTTGTATAAGTATTAGCACCAGTATTCCAACTACATAGAATGAAGATTGGTATTTTACTTTTGTTCAGTAACTTTACCTGTCATTATTGCATGTGATAGTTAACAAATTCAATTTAATTTCAACTGTTTTATTTGAAAAAAAGATAATACGTTTCATACTTACATATAATTACATTACGTCTTATAACCAATCAGGTATAACCACATTGTCTGCTACTTCGTCATTACAAGGCACCATATGTTGTAATTGGGCTCTGCGTCATTTAGCTTTCCATCTTACTTTTCTACGCCCATCCCTCCTACGAAAAAGCGGACGCTCCACTATTCTTTTCTCTCTCTCGTCCTTTCCTTTATTAATTATGTCTCGAATTTCTACCAGTTTTGTATTTCTACCAGTTAAAATATGTGATGCATGATCGTAGGGTTCAAATATTCATTCGTAGTTGTCACCACCAGTTTGACTTCTCTCTTTATTTTGTCCATAAACTGAGCTCCCTCTGCTCCGTAAAACTATTACTCCCATAGCAAATGTTCTTCTCCCATACCCCCTAAAGCGAGTTGCATCACTTCTTATACATGTATAGAACTTCTGAAGATAGTTGTTGAATTTTCCGTGTTCTGTCAAAAACTGTACTGTTGGACTATTTAAATGAATCATTTTTGTTCTTTTCTCTTAAATTAACCTCTGGTATGTAACTTTACGTCAGTCGCATTTTTGATGACTTATATGAACGAGTTTGCCAACCAATTAGCAGCTGTTTTACTAGTCTTTCCCGTAAGTTATTTCCTCACGTGTGTATTGTTTGTTTACTTTGAACGCATACGGATAATGAGATCCACAAAAAAGTGTTGAAACACAACTTTAGGCGTAATCTGGTAAAGTGAATTTGGAATTGATTTACAGAGCAACAAAAACCATGTGAGTATGCCAATTTTTATTTCATTTGCTTCACGTTGTGCATAATGATACTAAAATTTGGTAAAATACGAGAGGATGGGGCGTTGCTAGGATCTACATATGAGTTAGAATTTGAATTTAAAGTTGTTTTAATGAGGCAAATATGAACTGCATTTGAGAGAAAAGAGTAATAGGAGAGTGCGTTAAAAATTCGAAGCATTTCTTAATATTGGGTAATGCTGTGTTTATAGTGTTCGTTACCGGATATATCAGCGAGTGGCTAGAGTGCATACCAATAAGTAACTGCCGGTCTAGGGGAACATGTGTGACAATTTGTGGTGAAAAGCTATTTTTGGAAGATACGCAGATAAAGGAGTACGAAAACAGACGTCGGAATAGGGTTATATATGCTCTTCAGAAAATACTGGATGGATGCTTCTGAAATTTAACAGAAGGTAAGGATATAAAATAGAATAAATAAGGAGATTTTGATATAGATTGCTTAAAGCACTGGCTTGCAAACTGATAAAACCTTACAAATATGGGAAGAAAGTTAGCCCAATAAAAATGATAAACAAGATATTTTTTCTCCGGGGAAGTTCTCTCTAGCATTCTTTATCCTGGCTGTTCATAAGATCATTAATTTCTAGTCACGTGAGAGTAAGAATTCTATGCGCATAGTTGCAGAATTAAAAAAACAGATTGCTGCTTTCTCTGCAAAAATGATTTTTTGCAACTGGGTCCTGACTGTATGGGCGAATATCGGTAATTTTATGTGGGTAGGAGCCAGGGCCTATCTAATACCTGCATGCCAAGTTTGTAGATACTACCTATAAAAGGTCAAACGTTACTAAGGAACCCCACTTGCGAGGGTAACGTACGATTTCACGTTAATGTAAATAACTCTGGAACTATAAAAGCTACTTAGATACGGTAAAGTGTGATGGATAGAAGGGAAGCAGATTAACAACGAAGTATATGAGGAAATAAAAACCTGAAAGGGACAAAGTTAAAACTTGGAATGTTGAGAAAGAATATAAACAACTTCTGAAATTCAGTTCGTGTCGAGGAGAAATATGGTGTGCAACTGTGTTACAAGGATTCGGCTTCATGTCAACAAAGCGAGGGAATATTCCGGAATGGAATCAATAACGATGTCACCTGCATTCTGTAGAAATGGAGTATAGTTGCACTGAGACCCCAGACAGTGCAGAAAGGCGCGGAAGGCAGCCTTTGGTGGCAAGTATTTAGCGTATAGAGGACAAAGAAAAAGGAATGGATATGCAAAGTTTACAAAAGCAGGTTGAAAAACTTAGAGACGTTTTCAAAGGGGAATATTTCAAGAGGATTAAGGGAACTATCCATGGAATAATAAAAGATAGAGCCATGGATATATGGCGTGCAGTTGAAAGATTGAATGCGGCAAATGAGAATTATAGGAAAAGTGTTAATTTGAAAACTGGTTACACGATTGAAGGTGTTGTAAAGATATGAAAAATTTGACGGATGAAAAAAACATTCTAGCAGAACGGATGAGGGAAATCATAAAAACAGGAAATTGAAGGAGGTACGAGAGAGAGACAATAATAGGGACAATAGATGAGAGGATGAATCGGTTGACTGAACGTTTTATGAGAACAACACTCACTAATGATTTAGTATAGAAAGTGTTATGTAAAAAAGTTAAAGATGCAGTAGGAAAGAAGATAGAGCAACTAGAATTGAAAATGGAGGATGGGGTGGTACAAGATTACAATGTAGGGAGAGAAACTTATTATGGTACATTACATAAGAGGACAGCAGAACGATGTCAGGGTGAAGTTCTAACGATAAACCGAAGGGATGAAGAGAAGAACCAACGGAAAAGTTATTGTGGAAAACCTTTACAGCGAAAAATACGTTTGTAAAAATACAAACAATGTCAGAAACGGAGAAAGTATTTGATCATAGTGTTACCTGATGAAGAAGAACAGAGGAAATTGGAAGAGATGCTACAAGGGGGACCACTACGTAGAAGACTACTTTTGGGAAGAGGTCCCAGAATAAGAATACAGGGCGTAAGAGGACAGAAAAATGAAGCTGCTTTTATGAGGTAATGGATAAAAATTTTGAACAGGATCGAAAAGAAAAATGTAAACAGGAAGCGAAGGAGATTTATAAGGAAAAATTGCGCTACGATTCTGGAGAAAATTGGGTAATGGAGTTAGACCCAGCAATATATAAGAGAACAATGAAACAAGGACGGTTGTATATGGACATGTAAAATTTAAGAGTTTCTGAGGATACTACGCCGCTCCGATGCTACTAATACCACCGTTTCGGTCATCTACCTCTAGTTTGTAGGAAGAAAAACTGCCATCTGTGGGCATTGCGGGGGTTCCGGACATAGATATGGGGCATGTACTAAACAATCACAGAACGTTAAGTCATGACTCCAGAGTATATTAAACAACAGAGAGAATAGTAGTATAAAATACTTTATATGATTAAATTATATAGAATTTGCAACACGGAAAGCTCTCAGCGGCAGAACTAGATGAGTGCACAAAACAGTGAAATTGGTATTTTTCAAAAATTTTATCATGTATTATGGAAACTGCATGCACCACCAGTTGGATATCGTGTGGTGGCGACGAAAATATTATGGAGTGCAATTGTGATTACTAATGCAGATGTATTGGCATGGAACTATATTTGACTGATCACGTACAGGTCATATTGTACAGAAAGAAGATATGAGAATAAGCTCAAGGATTATGTTGAGCAGCCCGAGAAAATAATTAAAGGCACGCAAGTCTATACGTATGTATTATGTCTAGATTCGAACGCACGAAGTAGATTCATTGGTGACAATACCAACAAAAAGAGTAAGATAATAGAGTAGTTTATTGTAGACCAAAAACAATAGTCTTGAATGAATTTGGCAGCAGCACTTTCATGGGAAATAATGGCACAACTTTAACAGACTTATCAACAGAATATTCAATAGAATGAAAGGAATTGAAAGTCGGTAATGAAGACTCCAAAACGAGGTGCATAGTGGTCATGGCGATGGGAATACGAATGCAGTGGGCACAGATATTCCGGAGATATAGATATTTAGATACAAATTGGAAGCGGTTAGAGAAGAAAGGGGGAATTTTGGAAATGATAAATATAAGAGAGTTTGATACACTAGAACTCAAGGTAGATGGGATACAATTAAGTTCGTTGAAGCTATGTGCGAAATGCATAAAACCAAATAAAGAGAAAAAGATGGTGGCACCCGCAATTAAGTCAACTCAAAAAGGAAAAGAATCAGGCATGTCGAGATTTTCAGACAGCACGACAACAAGGAAAGGAAACACGAAAGATGCTAATATATAAAGCGGAAAAATAGCCATTCAAGACTGAAGTAATCAAAGCAAACTAGTTGGTAAGAGTTTGCACGCAGGTCTTTTGAACGCAATGTGTGTGGGATACCATATTTATTAAGTGTGCGACAGCGATTTAGGTCTGTACGACTCTGACATTACCCTGACGAAGGCCACAGCACGATGGCCGAAACGTTGGTAGTTACATCTACTAAGACGCGGTTTGTCCCGGACAAACAAGCTTATATTGCTATTAGATGGATTATGTAAGAAAGAACATGTGATTTGGGATATGGATGACATACAAGATAGTGATAGAAGAAATCACAAGTGAAGTGCAGTAAATCGATTACGAAACCGAAAGACACCCGGTTTTGATTAAATCAGTCAGGAGATGGTGCAGGCTACCATAGATCTATTATTGCGCATAGTAATAGAACTTATCAATGAATATATGCTAAAACGTATTATCCAAAATGTTGGAAGGTCAGTCTTGTCATAAAAGAAAGGATAGCCCAACCTCAAATCCTAATTCTTACAGACCGCTTTCCCTGATACCTACATATGCGAAAGTGTTTGATCGTAAACTAACAGATAGAATACAAACATTTATACAATACGGGGAATATGAATCAGCAGCAATATGTATTTAGAAAAGGCGGTATTCCAACGCACTACAGTATTTAACAACTAGGTTGCAAAGTAGGACGGAGAAATACTGTGCATAATAGGTGCAATTCATAATGCGCATTGGTCTAATAACTCAGACATTGCAGAAAAAAGGATTGTCGGGTTATTTTCTCAATACCGAAAATCATAATTCAGTAAACGAACGATCCTGTTGAAACTTGGAGGGTAACAAGTATAGCGAGAGGTGACAATAGGTTGTCCGCAATGCTCGGCTAGTGGGACTCTATTGGACAGTAATTATAGATGGGATACTGTGGGCATTACAGGAAAAACGGATAGACTGCTTGGCTTATGCCGATGATTTGGTGCTAATAACAGAAAATTCTCGTCAGCCTTTGGAACAGAACACACGAGCAATGCAGGATTATGCAGATATTTGTGGAGAACTGCATTTGGAAGTATCAGTAAGCAAATGTAGATTAATGTGGGTAGGCCGCAAAACCAGCAAAAAGGAATAATATAATTGTGAAGCTGAATGGAAATAAAATATTAGCAAAGCAACGGTGTTTTGGGGGTAATTTTAGATGAGCGGATGTTATTATTGTCATGAAATATTAATTTCATTAATTTCTAATTAAAGATAAGACGTTAGGAGGTTTTGGAATATTCAAAAATTAGCCGTTGAAGGGAACAACAGGGGCGAGGTGTCTCAACCACCCACTGCCTGGAACCGACGGATGGGTGCTGTTGCCGGCGTGGTTAGAATAAAAGACCAGTAGTTTCAAAGGAAATATGAGAAACATAATAAAGAATTATTTTCAGAGTGACGGTGTTAGTAACGAAGAAGGGGGGACTCAATTGATTAGTTGAGCATGTTGAGATTAAAGGTAGGATAGGTTCTTATGTAAACGGCCATGTCAGTTTCAAAAATAAATACCATTTAATACTCACATAAAGTTAAATACTACATAAGCAGACTTACAGAACAAATATATACAAGATTGAATAGTTAAGTATTGGGAATGTTCTGGAATGTAAAAACGGATTCATTTCAATTCAGAATCATGAATACGAAACAAAACATATGGACTAAGCATAGCAAGCAAGATCTGTTCGCTCTTTGATCCCATGGGACTACTTTCTCCCGTTGTGTTAACTGCCAAAACATTTACAAAGACTATGGATTGACAAAATCTCGTGGGACACAATTGTAGACGAACAATTTACATTAGATTGGAATCAATTTTACGACAGTCTGAACACACTCAAGTCTCGATTCCTAGGTTCGTGTTAAATACACGAAGACAACACACAATGCATATTTGTGCTGACGCCGCATTCCGTGGTTACGGAGCGGTCGCATATATTGTAAGCGACGAACACGCAAATCTACTAACTTCAAAAACGAGAGTAGCTCACCCCGAAATACTTACGATCCCGAAATTAGAATTATCGGCAGCTTTGTTGGCTAGTACTCTGACTATTAAAATAACTAGCGCCATACATGAAATTCAACAAGAAGACATTCATTTATGGACTGACTCCATGATTGTCTTGCACTGGCTACACTCGGCTAAACAGATCAAAGATATTTTCGTGTTAAATCGCGTCAACAAAATATTGCAAAACACATCTATTCATCAATGGCATTACGTGCCGACTGACATAAACAGTAGACCACTAAGCCCTACTTCTAATGATCCTGATGACGTACTACCTCTCACCCCAGGGCACTTTTTAATTGGCTCCCCAATTATTGCTCTTCCATACCTCAACCAAGCGCCTTATGGCACAAAGTTAAAAAATTATTACGAAAAAATCGAGAGTATGAGAGTAGAGTTTTGGAAGAGGTGGACGCGTGAGTATCTAAACATATTGCATAACAAGTGGTACTACGAAAACTCGAATATTAATGTGAGAGACTTAGTCATGATCCACAAGGAACACTGTCCCACATTTCAGTGTCCCTTAGGGCGGGTGACTGAACTATTTCCAGGACCAGATGACAAGACACGTGTAGTGACATTAAAAACCAACAAAGGTCATATCAAGCGACCGATTGTAAAACTAACTCCTCTCCTTAAAAATGAAGTATATATTGCAGATGTTGATCCAAAAGACGCTTCAACATCACTTCTTCCCCCCGGAACGTTTGTAAAGGGTTTATTTCCACATTCTCATTTATTATATACTTTGTTATTATTTATATTTCATGAGAATCGTGTTATTTATTGTTTGTGTATAAATACTCCGTGTCTATATAAACATTCTTTGTATATAGACGCTCTTTGGGAACTATAAGCTCCATGCATCTAGAATCGATATACTTATCCAAAGTGCAAGTACCTTGCACGTTCCATGATATGGAATCATTGAACACACTCACTATGTACGTTCCTTGACATAGGATCATTGAACGCACTCCATATGCACGTTCTGTGTACAGCTATATATACGGCTACGCTCAACGTCCAATTATCCATTCCACAAGTATCCATTCGTCGTGTACGATGTTACTCCGCGAGTGCGACGCCATATCGTGGTGACACTCTGAAACCTGATCAAGTCTACCTATTGTGACTCTACCGTTAATGGACTCTCAACATTATTCGCCTTCGGGCAACTTAGCGCCTCAAGGCAACCATTCGCCTACGGGCAAAAATAATCCATTCCGTTCTTCGTGTGATGAGCAACTACATAAGTATTATTCCTCGTATAGGGAGGACTACTCCGCGAGTGCGTCGCCGTGTCGTGTGACGTTACTCTACGCTGCGTGTGATACTATGAAACATATGTTTCATTGATGACTTTTTGGACCATGATTTCTTCTAAGAAATCATTTAACTGTTGTGCTATCCACTATATAGTGCGACGCTCGCAGCAAAGCAACTTCGAACATAGATGTTCACAAATATTCTCTAGTTACAGCCACATGCTCAGCAAGCTACAA
>NNCF01128470.1:0-73518 GCA_002313205.1 Laupala kohalensis
ACAATTATGATTGAATCGTCCCTGGACCTCAGATGGAACAATCATATTGAGTCAATGACCATTAGCGTCAATATTTTCGTGAGACCAACTTTTCTGAATAATTAAGTTGCCTCTTAGGCAATAATATTTAAACTCGCTCAAGGTATTGTTCAATCATTGCACAGTCTTCAATGTCGTTTCAAACTTACCCTTAAATGGTCAACAAATGAATAATGTACAATTATATTGAAGATCGCCTAATTAAACTCACCTGCCTTGGCCAAATAAAGAAGAATCGCTTTCGTCTGGATACAAAATGGCTGTGTCACGATGTAATCGATGGATATTCCTAGCCGTATGCACGAACAGCAACAGGTTAAGCACAAGAAGCACAGACACGGGACCGTATAAATAGAGGAACAGAGCTTCGTTTGCTGTAAGACAAAAAACATTCCTGATGGAATAGACTACAAACAAATGAAAACAAATGAAACAAAAAAAAGTTTCTGCTTGGACAACGCACATGATAATTATAGAGTGACTGGCTCATTTTTTCAGGGATTCTTACGTAATATACTAAAATTATCTGGTAGTTTGTATATTTACATGATGTTAAATTTTCCCTTTTTGTTCATTTCAAAAATGAAATAGTCAAAAATAATATTCAGTTTTGAATGCAAATATGTACGTTTGTACATATTTACGTACGTTGTGTATTATTTTAAAATCCAGGCAGAAGGAAAATTTGTTTTACACAGAAACCTTAATAAACAAAGCGTATAGTTAAGACCTTTGGATTCTTGTTTTCATTTCACTTTTAGGTTATGTACTTGAAAATAATGTTCTTCATAGTCTTTATATAATTTTGCTTCGATGATTCGGTCACGTGGACTAGGCGAGCACCGGTGTTCGTGATGCGACGAATAGCGAGCAACCCATCCACACTAGTCGCTATTCGGCGAGCAGTTGCTCAGAGTTCGCCGAATAGGGAATGTGTGGAGCCGCCTTAAGTTTAATTGTTTGTTTCATGTGATACACTACAAGGTAGCGCGCCTGTCAAATGTTTACTGAGGCAACACACGATGAGGGCGGAGGCGGCGGCCTCGACCGCCTGTAAAACTAAAACGCTTGTAAAATATAAACTATTCATGAAAATTTTACGATTTAAAAACAGTTTTCATCTTTATTAAATACAAAAAGTATAGAATTCATTATTTTATTCAAGATTTATTTTTATCTACTTGAATTACTCTCTTAAGTTGAAGTATTTTAACACGTCTATTTTTAAAACCTTTTTTTCAATAATTTTCGTTAACGCTTGTAGATAGACATATGCTGTTGCAGACTTTTTTGTAGAACTCTTTGAGACGAACAATATTGCCATTCATTGTTGCCACCTATCTCTAACCGTTTAGGCAGCGTATGCAATAATCTCTCTCCGACTTGATTGTTCATTGTCGTTATTGCCTATTACTTGTGATACCTAAGATAACAAACTATATACGCAAACCTTGCCAGTGGTGATATCTATGAATCAAAAATAGAATCACAAAATCTGATTAGTGGTTCTCGAGTTTTAGGAGGTGTAACAGGTTTGCTGGCCGACGGACATTAAAGTGACATGGAATGAATGAATTCAATTGCAATGTATCTTGGAATTTTAAATTCTCTCCTAATGTCGCAGGCAATCAAAAACGTAACGCGCATCGGATACACACACTCGAGGTGCGTTACATGAGGCCAGAGTACGTCTAAACTCTCGCGGACACATCAGTAAGCTCCATAGTCAACAGTAATTCCACTTCTACGGATTTGAAGCCAATTTTAACGTTTTCTGCACATGTAATTCATCAATATTAGTCATTCTTTTCACTTCACTTGCAAAAATTCTTAAGAATAGACCTTCGTAATTTCAGATAATTTCATCGATTACATTTTCTGATTTCCATGCCACAGACATTCCATAGAATTCATTTTTATTAGTTCAGATATATTTTATTGCTCAATCGAGACCATAACATTATTTTAACGATTAACTAATATAAATGAATGTAACGACAATATTATATATGCAATTGAAATTTTTGAGATGGAAATTAGGATTATTTTTTACACTCACATGGAAAATATGAAGAAATAAATGTTTCTTTGCAATTTTGATAAATTTAACACGAAAATTGATAAATTCAATTTATCAGAGGCCAAAAACTGCCATATGACAAAACTACATGTCAGGAACAATTTGTCACCATCGGTCAGGAAAAAGAGCTAGAAGCGTTATAAACCCAACTTACTGTGAAAGGAACAGTCAGTTTTGTCATTGAATGGAAGCAATATGGGCGAAGGGTTGCGTGAAGGTTCGCTGGAGCTGGCGAATTGCACAGCGGCTGTGGCACCGACGACGACTGTGGGGAATCCCCAAGCGAAAATAGAGTATCCAACGAATCGCTTGCTCTCGGAGATACTTGACCCCGTCAGATCTCTGTGGGCAGAAAAGTCGAATGTTATCATAAAAAAATTCTTCATTCTTTAAATATTGCATTAAATGACATGTTTGTCCTCATTGGAGATCTCATTAATAAAATAATATAAATGAAAATCGAAATTTCTCTATTTATACATTTGGAGAAGTTTTTCTTTTTCAGGCTAATTAACAAGCGAGTGTACTTCAAAAGTTAGCTCCGAATATTACATGAAATTAATTAGAGAAATCAGAGTAATAATTTTCTAGTAGTAGTGATTTAGTACCAGAGTTTAAATATATAGGACATTATTTGACTATCTAGGACATTAACTAGTTAGGTTAATACCACGATTTTTCAGTGAGTAACCTATCTTCTAAGATTGTATTACTTTCAATTAATAAATTATTGTAATTTGTAATATGGTAATTATTGTAATAAAATGTAAAATTATTAAATGAATTCTATATAACAAAAATATTATTATACCTATAATTTTGATCCTAAAAACAAACAAATCAAATTAATACTCCCTCACATAATTACGCGTATACAGGAATTCAAATAATGATCTTCACCAAAGGAACCAATGAAAGTTTTTTCACATTGTTTGGTCAAAATAAATTTTCTAAACGTTGGCGTTGTAAAATTCTTCATTTCTCCTTTTCCCAAATTTCAAAGAAACTTCCCCTTGTTAAAAAACACGCACGTGGCGCTATCGTCAAAGAAACGTTAAAATACTTACTTTTGCTTAGTATAGCAAATGGAAGTTGATTACGATATGCTAAACGTGGCTGAACATTTTTTACGGAACTGTTATTTTTTCCTGTATTCCAAATATTTAACTCAATTAAGACTAGAAATAATACAATTCGGTAACTGACAAAGTTTTTCTTGTGTTTGCGAAGTATAAATATAATGTTCATTTTAACTCTCGATAAGTGGTTTTTGTTACTTGCTAGAAAGTTCCCATGCGATGCAAAGTAAAGCACATGAACCTCGACCAAGATTCTTATTTCATTCTTAAGTTATCTACTTTCTTTAAGTTTCCGAGTACACAGGTTTTCATTGGCCAACATAGCGGTATAGTATTCGACACTTGTCCATGTCAATGACCCAGAGTCCTTGGAAAATTTTAACATCATTTAACGCCTAACACACCACGATGAAGCAGTGAAGCAGTTGAAGAAATAATAGATGTTTTACAGTTTGGTTTACTACGATTGAAGGAGATTTACACCCTGCGTTTTGAAGAGAGGCATGGACAGCAGTGATGGACAAACGAACTATCAAAACTGAAGAAAGAAAAAGGCAGGGCAAAAAGGAAATTGGTACTATGTAGGAAAATCAAAAGAGAAGAGACGAGAGAAAAATATGAATATCAGAAGGAGGAAGTTCAAAATGGCTTTTGTGAGAGCAAAATTGGGAGCGCTTCTTGGAGGAGGTACAAAGGAGTGCATGTTGGGGAATACCCTTCAAAATTCAATGGGAAAGAAGATGAAATAAAGACGTGGAAAGGCATAGGGGAGAAGATAATAGGAACATTATTTCCGGAAGAGGAAGAAATAACAATACAGTTAGGAGTGGAGAAAGACGGTGAAAGTGAAGGAATGACGGAACAGGAATTGACAGAACTGATCAAACAGTTAAAGAGAAAGAAATCAGCAGGTTATGACGGAATACAGCATGAGATGATCCAAGAGAGCTATAATTACATAAGAAAAGACTTATTAAGATTATATAATGAGTGTCTTAGTTAGAGGGTGTTTCCACAGCACTGGAAACTAGTATAACTAACATTATTCCTGAAGGATACAAAAAGAGATTGGAGAAACCCAAGGTCATACTTGGGAGGATACTTGATAAGTGAATCGGAAATAAAATTAGAGACCACGTGAAAGGAAATGGGTTGCTAAATGATAGACAATATGGTTTCCGGCGAGGGAGAAGTACAGACGAGGCAGTGTTCGACGGGTGAAACAAGAAATGAAAGGACGGAAGGAAAAGTACTGCAAGTGGGTATTTTTCGATGTGGAAGAGGTGTTTGACCCAGTACGATGGCAGTCTATATTAGATACGTTAATAACGATGAAAACACCTGTATATCTGATTCAGATGGTGAAATCCTACTTGACAAACCGCACAATGTATTATTAAATTGGAAATGAAAGGATACTCCGGCAAGCAACCCGTGGATGTCCCCAAGGGTCCTCTTTTCTGAATACTAGTAATGAACAATTTACTAGAATACATGGACACAGAGAACATGAAATTTGTGGCGTATGCTAATGACTTGGTCCTCATCGAGGAGAGAAGACGTCGCAGGGATTTAGAAGAAAGATGTCAGAAGGTATTGATAAAATTGTTCAGTTAAGCAGAGAAATGAGATTAACAATGTCGAACGAAAAAACAAAAGCAATGTGGATAGGATATTCCAAGCTAAATAGTCGGTTATAAAATTAAAGGAAAAGAAAATACAGATAGTTCACTCGCAACGTTATTTAGGCATAATTTTGAATGGAAAATTATTGTTTACACATCATTTGGATTATGTGACGAATAAGGCAAAAAAGAATTCTACAGCTTATTACGGGTTGGAGTGTCAAAATTTAATATTGATAATACAGGACTAGTGAAGCTTTACAAGGGGGCGATACACAGTATTTTAGTGTATGGCAGTAAGGTGTGGGGTCACAAGGTAGTCTTTGCGAAGTATGAGAAGAAAATGCGACAAATACAACGACTATGTCTAAAGAGTCTTACCGGGGGATATGGCTCTATATCTAAGGATGCACTGGAAGTATTAAATGGTATTTAGCCGTTATAATTGTATATACACAAAATTAACTTGAGGAAGAGAATTAGGAAAGGTGAGACAGTATATATTAATGGAAGGCAGTTGAAGGGGTCACCAAAAGAGCAGATGAGAAAGGTAACTGAAGAATTAATTCAAGGTTGACTGATACGGTGGAACAAGAATATTAATGGAAGGGTAACTCATAGCTATATACCAGAGGTAAACTTCGCAGTGAAGAATAGGAAATGGTTCATTTTAAACCCATATTTCATCGAATTCATGACAACATGGAAATTTCAAGTCCTATTTCAAGAGAATTGGCAGATACGACAAGGCGGAATGCAAATATGAAAAGGGAGAGTTGACAGAGGGGCTTGTATTTTGGAATTGAGAACTATATGGTAAGGAAAGAGCGAAATATATAAGGTATATGAAGGAGAAAGGAATATGGAATGGAAAAGAGAAGAAAGAATTGATAAACAACAAGGAAATGTATGAGAAATATAAGGAATATACGACGCAAATAGGAATGATCAAGGATATAATAAATAAGGAACACTGAGGAAAGAGACAACAAAATGTTAGACAGCCAAAGGTGAGACGTACAAACACGAGGACAAACGGGACTTGACAGATGACAATGGACGTGACGGGAAAGTCGATACGTTATTGTAACATATGATTTAAAGAAACCTTTGTTGAAGGCAAGGTGGTAAAATGTAAATGGCCGTCAACATAAATAAATAAATAACACCACGATTCTGTTTGAAAAACTACCTACATTTGATCAACATGTGAATTGACAGACTAATGAATACCACAACTGCTCTATAAAATCACATTTGTTTGATTAAATCACCAATTTAACGATTTAAAAAAATATTTTATATTTCTCAAACATCTACTGTACAGAATTTAATGGGAAAATTGCAGTACATTCGGGTTGAGGTTCGAAGGACCAGAGGTGTGANTCAAACATCTACTGTACAGAATTTAATGGGAAAATTGCAGTACATTCGGGTTGAGGTTCGAAGGACCAGAGGTGTGATGAAGGTGTTTGAGATGGGAGTTGAGCAAGAGAAGTGCCAACAAAATAATTTAATAACATAAATTGCAACTAGCAATATAAGCATTAAAATGAGGTAATCAATGAAGGAATACAAAACTGAAAGGCTAGATCAGGTGCTGTCGAATTATCCGATTCTCCAAATGCCTGGTAGTTTGGCCTAGGTTTGAAATATTTTCGGGTGGGGGGAGTTCGAAAAATCGAAATTCGAGGGGTGTCAAAACTATTTTCTAGCTGAAGATAATAAATTCTTTGAACAATTAGCATATAAAATTGGAAAAATGTTGCATTAAGCCAAAAACATGTTTGAACAAGATTATTAATTTTAAAATTATAAGTTCAAAACGTAAATCAATGTGAAAAATCATACAATCCTAACAAAAGCAGAAGAATTATTATAAGCGCGGGATAGTGGTGAAGACCGGTGCAGTGAAGAATAACGGCAGTGGATCTTGGTAGCCGCAAACTGAAAAAGCGTTAAGTCCATTTAACCTTTCAAAAAAACCGAAAATCGAATTGTATGTCAATATGGGGTCCTCTAAATATATTTTTTTCTCATGAGTATTTGTATTCGTGCGCAGTTAGTCTCGTAACATTTTAAACACAAAGCCGATCCCGCCCGGTTTGATAAGGGAGTTTTGTTTACGATTCCCCTTCGATAAATTTAGAGTAATAAAAATTGCGTGATTACTCACAAAAAACGATTATCTTTATTGTTTCATGATTTTTAACAAAAAATTTAAAAAATACATTACACTAATTCATCCCTTCAAAATTGGATTTTCGAAAATTCCTTTCTTAATAAGCTTCTATAATACATAAACAACATCTCATCGAATTTCCAAAATCCTACCTTTAATATTCTTCTCCGTGCTTCAATCAATGAGTCATTCACGACAACGCACCAAATATTCAGAATCATTTGAAAATACTTTATCATTAACGCAACACTCAACGTTACATTTTTAAAACGTTTTTGGATATGTTCTTTTTTACTTCATAATTTTCTTTTTGCGTTAATTAAAGATAAACAATTGAGACTTTGACAGAGTGTTGCACTTGTATTGTAGAGGTTCCTCGAAACAGATTTTTCGAAATTCATATTTCAAAGAGGAAATTTACGTGCGATTTGTTAAAGTTACGCTATTTTCACTGTACCTTATTAATAAATTAAGTTATCGTCTCGGTTTTTGTATATAATCGTTGTTAATTATTATTTTTAGAAAAGAAATCGTGGTTTTTGCAATATATCATTCTCAGTGGGAGTTTCAAGGGTAGGCATGTTTTCGGAAGTGAGCGCAAGCACGGTATAATACTTTAGCTTTATTTCACAAACTAATTAATAATAATAACAATAATAATAAACTTTATAGTCAAAACAACAGTTTCAAACTACGTATGACCACGTGGAGGGTAATAAAATAATTTACTCTACGGAAGCAAGAAAGGGACCATCCCATCAAGGGCCCTAATTGAGATAGCATTTCTATTTCTGTATGGGAAGTTTGTTAAACCAAAAGCCAAAAAAAATTTATGACATTTAGTTAATATTCTAAAAACCACAATTCCTTCAAATTTATCTATTTAAAATCAGAATTTCAAAAAGTGTATTCATAATTTCCTCAAAGCAATATTCTGTCTAAATTTCAAGTTCATACCTGTATTATTTCTCTTTTTGTTTTGATGAAATAGTGAGTCATTCACGACAAACATTTTTACTCCTTTCCATGGATTTAAAATCGAAGCACCGCTTTTTAATCCCAAACACGTGATCAGTATTGGAAAAGAGGCAACTTAAATTGCGCAAAAATATTTCTAACTATTCTAGCGGAACTGTTCATGAATTAGGCTGATAGGGTCTTCCTTTTTTAATTCCAAACGCATGTTTCACCGCAAATAAATAATTTATTATTCTCAAAGGAAAATACTTTTCGAATCAGAATTGTAACTTCGTCCAAACTTTTTACCCAACCAAAGATTTACACATATATTTATCTCACGATAAATAAAATAAAGGGGGAGTTTTAGAAGAATATTTATAAAACATATCATTTACTCGAAATGAATGAGATTGTGTCGCAAATCAACGCACTATCTCTCTTGTCATTTTGAGATATCGACTTTCTCGAAAGAATATTTCACAAAAAAAAAAAAATCGCAAAGATTTTTGATATTATCTCGTAAAGCAATAGGGTACGTAGAACATGAAGCAACAGAAAATTTGATGTAACCAGAGTGTGAAACGCATGACGTCGCAATATTTTATGACAGGCGCAAATGAAATTATCAAGTCAACTCAATAGGGGGGACACCTACCTGAAGGCCAAGTATATATCCACACACATGGCATTCAGCCAGAAATATGAAGCCAGGTACGAGAACTGGTAGGTCAGCACTGAAAAAAATTGATAGAATTACATTTTTAGAATAACAACGTGAACAAATCATAATTATCTCTAAAAAGACGTGTATTAAGAAGGCTATAAAATTTCAAAATAAATGAGAAATATACGGTATTTTTTGAAATTATTCGTTGAGAATTCATTTAATTTTGTTTTCAACCTTCTGCTTCTTACTTTTATAATAAGATTTCTTCATTTGCCGTACTTCTGTCCACTTCTGATCTGATCACTACGAAGTATACCGTTGTACCCCCTCTCAAAAATTAGCATGCAAATACAAAAACAAATAATTTTGAAATGCTAGCCATATGTTCACAGGTGCAACACTAAACAAAGAGCCCCGACTGTTCACATTAGCTGAATTAGTCAGAAGTGTTTGGAAAATGGAAGGGGCACTTGTTCGGTTATTAACACCTCTGTTTTATCCACTGTCTCCGTCCGTCACTAGGCCAAGTATTGAGCCGAGCCCAGTACATTAGCCGAACTTCCTGTCGAATGCACCGTGTCGGTTTATTGCTCGACAAGTGCAATACAGCGATACATAGAACTTATACGGTGTAACATGCCATTGACTATACAAGTCAAAGTTAATACGAAATACTTTGTTCATGTTGAATCAAATATGTTTTTCAAATTGGATAAAGAAATACTGAAATAAAAATTTTAATTTGTGAAAAAGTCAAGGGGAGCATTAATATATTGGATCTGCATTGCATATGAATGCATGAACATGTACATAAGTAGATAATATTGATAGATACATTCGACTTGACGTTGTTTGGCATAACTCAATTCTAGTTACGTATTAGCCCATGATATTTATGGTCTTAAGGTGCATCCACACTAAGCCGATTGGTAATAATGGTCGGCAAGACACAACCAATGTGGACGTAACAGACGGCTTCGGTTCTAGTCCAATCGACTAGCCGATTCGTTCCCGAGAAGTGACGGTCAAGATCAAAGGAAAGCGCGCGACATTAAGTGGTCGGGACGCCTCTATCATTACCCACCGGCAAGTGATAGTCAGACAACTCATAAAAAAAAACATCTCCATGATACGTATATGACTGCGATTGTATCTCTATACTGAGTACCTTTTGTATAGCAGTAAGGCAAATTAGAACGTTGAAACTTAAAGCTCACGCGAAACACTACTTTAAAAATTCAAATTTAACTGCACATTCGTACTCGTCCAGGACTAAAAGATGTCAGTAAATTACAATACAAATGGTTTTCTCTTTTTGATGAAAATAGGGCTGAAATTACAATTCACATTCAATTAGTACTTGCAGAAGTGTTGCAGTTAGTAATTCGCTCAAGTTGACATTTTTTTCAGTCCTCATTTCAAGATGTGTTCATGCTTCATTTTGTCACCACTATGAAGAATACATTGTGAATGAATCACCTATTCATTCACATTCACGTACAGCTTAACGAATGCATTAAAAATACATTCAAATATGGAAAAATGCAATCGAAACACAAAATACCAATTCATGCAAATCAATGATCAATCATTATCATCATTTTATCTCAGAANCAATCGAAACACAAAATACCAATTCATGCAAATCAATGATCAATCATTATCATCATTTTATCTCAGAAATGGAATATCAGATTACATTATAATATATGAAGTATGATTTCAACCATATTTTCAGATGAAAATTCTTTAAAAAATGTATGGAATGATTTCAAACATTTTCTCGTGTTCATAATGCTAATTCTTTGGCTAAAAATTACAACACGTCAAACTATAATTGTCAAAATTTCTATTGCGTCATATATCATCTTATTCTTGTAACGGAAGAAAGAAACAGTATAGGATGATGAAATGAGATTAATTTTAATTTTTTTACATACAATACCTGATTTAAAGACATTACGCGGGGTCATGTCTCTCTTATAATGTCTCTCTCACTCTTTATTGGATTTTTCTATTATGCCTCTTAATCTGTGACCATCTATTATCCATCTCCACAGGGTAAAGACTGGCACCATCTACTACACCACTATCCATCTACTACCCTATATCTTCTTTGATTATCTTCCGAACATGCAAATGAAATTAGATAAAGTACTAACGTGAAGCATGGCATTCCACATCTGAAGTGTGCTTGCGGCTGGAGAGCCAGAGCTGCAAGGCAGTAGCTATGAGAAGCGCCGCCGTGTGGCAGGCAAGTGCCCGCGAGTGTGCAGAAGGTTTCTCATGGCACAAAAGCACAACAGTAGTCACCAATGCCACTGCCAGCAGCACAGTGGCAGGTACATGCAGCGCAGTGGAGACTGTGCGCTCCCAGTCGGCGGCAGAGCTCTTCGGGGCTTCCTTTTTAAAGTCATTAAAGATCTGCAAATCCAACAACAATTAATAATAATAATAAATTGACACACTTAAACAAAAAATTGCTGCATATAAATGGAGATTACATAGGTATACAAGATGAAGTAGAAGAAAAAGAGAGAAACAGCATTTTCAAAGTGATGAAAGAAACTTCTACAGGACATTTAAAAATAATTTCTGTGATGAAAATCAAATTCCACCAAAATGTGAAGAAATTACTAGGTACTATTCCTCGATATGGTCAAATAGTGTACCCTACAAAGAAAATTCAAACTGGATATCAGAGGAAATAGAAGATATGTTACAAGTTGAAAACCTGAAATCACAGTAGAGGTAGTGACAACACACACAATTATTGGTACACGAAACTAACGTGTACTCACATCCATCTGGCTCATTTTATCAATGTCTTCTTTCAACACACTGAAATGGTACCGTTGTTTTTGACAGAAGGTAAAACGTTTTTATTGCCTAAAGGGAAAATTTATAATGACCCATCCAAGTACAGACCAATAACATGCCTGCAGACTGTCTACAAAACAATGACTGCTTGTGTAACACGACTAATAAACACTCATTTAAGTAAGCAGAACATATTAACTGAAGAACAGAAGGGCTGCAGAAAGGGCATGAAAGGATGTAAGGAGCAACTGGTAGTTGATTCTGTTGTACTCAAAGAAGCTCACCAGACAAATAGAAATATTTCTGTTGTTATATTGACTATCAGGAGGCCATTGATGCGGTACCTCATATGTGGCTAATATATATCCTTAAGATATATAAGATTCACCCTGCTTTGATTGGATTCCTACAACACATGATGAAACAGTGGAGAACATTTATTCACCTTTATGATGGTAATAGAAATGAAATAACTTCTGAAATTAAGATACAACGGGGGATTTTTCAGGGCGATTCTTTGAGTCCACTTTGGTTTTGCTTGGCATTAAATCCCTTGTCCCGTTTACTGAATCGTACCAACATCGGACATCGCATAGGCAGTAACCGAAATGGTCATCGGGTATCCCATTTTCTGTACATGGATGACTTGAAGCTATATGCTTCATCCTCAATTAAGCTTCAACAATTAATACAATTGGTGGTACAGTTTTCAGTGGATATTAATATGAAATTTGGCTTTGGAAAAGTGCAGAATCTTTAGTAGTCGTAAAGGTAAAGATTTAATAAACCCTCATGGAGTTGATACAGTGCAGGGTAAAATTGGACTAATGAGAGAATTTGCGTTTTAAAAGTATCTAGGAATAAAGCAATAAAAAATGATAGCACATACTGAAATCAAGAGACCTCTTACATCGAAATTTACCACCAGACTGGAGAGAATCTGTAGAATAGAGTTGAATAATAATAATTTGATAAAGGCCATAAACACATATGTAATATCAATTTTAACTTATTCATTTAGGATAATATCTTGGTCGACCACTGATTTGGAAAATCTGCAGAGAAATTGCGGGTAAAATTGACAAACCATCGGAAACACCACGCAAAATCAAGTAATCTGAGAATGACACTTCCAAAAGATGAAGGCGGAAGAGGAATTATAGATATAAAAATCCCACTTGCTCAACTTCGTCCTTATTTTTATGAATGATTGAAGGAATCCTCACTACATGCCAGCATTTACAGCTCAAACAATTACACTCCATTAAACCTATTAGAATCTAGAAACTTAGACAGTGAAAAAAATTTCAACAGAAGCAGACAAAATTTTGGAATGGAAGATAATGGCACTGGACGGAAGACAACCTCATGACCTGAGCAACCCCAATGTCGACTAGAAAGTGTCGAACACATGGCTCAGGCGAGGGGAGCTTTTCCCTGAAACAGAAGGGTTTGTTATCGCCATCCAGGATCAGGTTTATTCCCACTAGGAATTATAAGAAATATATTATGCAGGATCCCCATATGGAAAATGATAAGTGCAGGAAATGTGAAACTGCTTCTGAAACAATTCAACATATAACCGGAGCTTGTAATATGTTGGCACAAACTGATTATTTACATCGCCGTAACCAGGTGGCTAACATAATTCACCAAGCATTAGCTTTAAAGTATTTTCTTATAGAAAATAGCCCACCTTATTACAAGTATGAGCCGACTGACGTTTTAGAATCAACAAACTTCAAATTATAGTATAACAGGTCTATAATCACGGACCGTACAATTCATAACAACAGACCAGACATAGTACTAAAATATGAAGTAACAATGACAAAGTACTTGATAGATATAGCTGTGCCAAACACTCACAACCTTCAGAAAACAATTCAGGAAAAATATCAGAAATACAGTGACCTTAAGGCAGAAATACAAAGGATATGGAATGTAGAGTGAGTTTACATAGTACCGGTGGTAATGTCATCCCTATCTCCCTCCACAATAGTATTAGCATGTTAAAATTGCGTAAGATCATTTATGTACAACTTCAGAAAGCTGTTTTGCTCAACACATCAAGAATAGTCAGAAAATTTTTGGATCATCCAGAGTGAGTGAGCTTGGTGTAGCCCGTACCTCACTACGACCAGCAGAAAAAGCTTAGATCCTAAACGGAATAAAATAATAATAATAATAACAATAATAATGGAGACACGACCGAGGCACTGATCATGGCAACGCATGATCAAGCTCTTAAAACCAGGCATCATGAGAAACGTGTATTGAAAACCGCTACTGATGAAAAATTTGGGTTATGCCAGAAACAATTGACCACATAGAATCTGTATACCCTCAGCTAGCAAAGCAAGAATACTTAAAGAGACATGACAAGGTGTTTAATTACATTCACTGGAAGACGTGCAGAAATCTAGGTTTGCTACTTGGATAACGGTGAAGCGTTACTAGTTTTCATTATTGAAAATAAATGACAGATTTGGTCTACTGGTACAATATTTATTCAAAAGAAAGAACTTTCGCCAGATTAGCTGGCTTTTTCATTCTGACAATTCAAGTATGAAACGGAAAATGATACGTGGCATTGTCAGGAAGAAGATGCCAACTAAGCTGGCGAAAGTTCGTTCTTTTGAATAAATATTGCACTAGTAGACGACACCAAATCTGTCATTTATTCTCAACTAGGTTTGCTAACCTCGGAAGTTTGGTATAAACGCGAGCCAAAAGAAGTAACAACCACAGTGGAAATCATGATACTATTCAATCAACACATCAACACATCAACACCGACAAATGTATCCCTGCCAATAAACCAGTCATAAAGGATCTGGAAAACAGAACATGCTTGCTGATTGATGTAGCGGATTAGCGCAGAAAGAAGCAGAAAAGCTGCTGAAATATAAAGATTTGGCAACCAAAATTAGTAAGGTGTGAGGGGTTAAAGCAAAGATTATCCCTATTATTGTAGATTCCCTAGGTGCACTTTCTGTAAATTTAAAGAAGAATTTAGATTCCATACTAGAGTATGGAACCAAGAGAACACGAAAAGCAAGAAATCGCTCTTTTCGGCGCATTTTAAGAAAGTGCGTCTAATCCTTTAGAGAGCGGGTAGCATCCTGGGATTAAAAATTTCAACCAGCTAGAAAACCTTTAGAGCTGTGAAGTTAACGCCACTACACCGAAATAATAATAATAATAATAATAACTCCAACCACAAGAAACCGACAGAACGTCGTAAACAATACGAATAATAATAGTAATAATAATAAATACTTGGGTGAATTTTTCGCTGAGACCTAATTTTGCCGAGAGCATGGAATACAGTATTATCATACTAAAACTCGCACCTGTAAAATCCGTGGAACTAACGAGGGTACTACGATAACCGCTTAGTCATCAGAGACGACTCCCAACAACATTGAGGTATGTCAATGGAAAACGTTTTAAGTTCGAAAAACATCTGATTACGGGAGACACAAAAACTGATTTATGAAGAATTATGGAAAATTCATCATACGAAATTACATGTTAGATGTAGCATCAAATGGTGCTTTTAAAAAATAAAATTTTATCCAAATTTAAAGTTCTTTGTTGAAACCATTGTGTCAAATAATTAAAATATGGGTAATGTTCGAAATGCCACGTGACATTTCCAAAAACGCTTTAATTACCACTAATAGTTCTCAAAAAAGTGCTTGTTCTACACCTGAACTATCAATTTCACTGTCATTACGACTAACTATTGAAAAAATAATAAAAAAGGTTTACAATCGAAATTATATTATCGATGTCTCCGACTTACTGCATAATTCGTAAAAACCTCGCGACGAATATACGACCACTCATCTTCTGACCGCCATAGCAAACTATCAACAGAATCCATTTTACTGTAATATTTGTATTCTAACTACGAATAAAATGAGGACACATACAATATAATTATGATAAAATTGAAAAGGATACGAGCAACAGTAAATGGGAGAAAGAACTTCGTAAAAGGTAATCGCAGAGGGTGAACTTTTCATACATCACAGCTATTTAAACTGAGACATGGAAATGAAAAAGCTACAAATTTTATCTTGCCCCACCTGAGAATTGATCCCGGAATGACTGTGACGAGCGATCACGCTGACACAGCAGCCACGGAGGGGACATTGTCTTCATTTAATTAAGGAAAAATAATAGTTTCAGATGTAAGATCATGAAAGTTATTATACATGCATAGAAGTCTCGCGGTGGTGCAAATTTCAGTTCTCTTCCTGACTACGCAAAGACGTTATGTATGTGAAATGAGTACTGTAAACGAAGCATGACAGTGATTTGACGCAAGCGCTGCCATACACGCAGATGAATCACTTCAACGGAAAAACTTATATCACGCGAATTTTTTCTTTTGTGCTCTTTACGAGAAATACTTTATGAATACATACAAAATCAACTAATTTAGCGATGCCTGTAATTTTATGAGCTTCATTTAATTAAGTGTCACAACGGTGGTACACATTTTAAAATTTTCCTACAACGAGAAACATTGTAAAATAAAAGTTGTAAGTAGCAAGCAGTAGGCGGAGGAAGTAGTAGTAGAAGTAGAAGATTATGTTTTGGTCGATATGTCGAATAGATTAGATGTGGGGTGGACAAACTATATACTTTAGTGTGGCGATGAAAAGATATGACAATTGTAGATGATGTGAATATTACACGTAATTTAATAAAAAACATTACATTGTGTGAAAACATACCTTAATAATTTCACTTATCTACCCCAAAAATTTGAGAAATAACTTATGTGTAAGGAGTTTTCCTTTTTTGTGTAAAACCGAAACTGCAGTTCCAATTTTTAAAAATATCAAAATAATAGCGATAATAGACCAAATTAAATACGGTTTTGGGAAATATAATGAAGTAAGATTACCGCGATTAGATCATATCTGCATTAAAACAGATCTACACAACTTCAAATCAAAAGTACACCATCGGAAGACTACCTGTGAGTAAATACAAAATATTAAATAATCTAATATACACGCATAGAAGTCAAATTTCAATTTTTTACCTATGACAAAGAAGGGGGAGGAGTATGAGAAATATATCCCGTAAACAATGCATTGCAATGGCACCGCCCCGGACTTGGCCTCGGTATAATCATAATTATCTATTGTCCACTTCGAACGATAGAAGAAAATTAGAGATAAAAATACAGCGAGGAAGAGGGGCTAAGTTTACTGTCGATGTTTTTGACCCATTTCGCGGCGATCGAATAAAACTACCACTCCCAATCACCTCGTGATGCCTATGCAGACTTTAGCACATCATTGTATAGCTAATTAAACATATTCAAGTGATTACTTTACATATTGGAAGTTAGAGAAGATAAAATAATATTTACACAGTACATCAAATTAGTAGAAAAAATATTTACGTCATTCTCTCTTTTCGTTATTTCAATACCGAAGTGATATTCCAGTTATCAGCAGAGATATCACTACACGTGAAGACCATTAGTGAAAATGGATATTATCACAACAAGCTCACAAGGACAAATTATATATTTATCCGGCGCGTAATTTTTCCCCACGCTTCCCTGAGCCGATTATATTGAAATTAAAATTGAAATTGATTTTATTGTTTTCGTCTACCTGAGACCACTACCTTTATAGTGTTATTTTTTTGTGGGGCTTTAGGGCTCGTCAATGGCAAGGTCATTAGAGACCTTCCTTTATAGTGGACTTGTTTATTCCACCAGAAACACAAACTCAACTCTCCAGCCTGTTTAGGTCATCATCATAATCAGGTGTTAATTATGAATAAACAAAAATCTTATACATGACAACAGCAGAATAAAAAATATATCAACATACAAAAAGAAGACAATCGTATAAATGTCAGGTTAAGAAATTATAAATTGAAGATAATTGTATCATATCGTTAAGTTACGGAGTTCCTTTAATGCGCATAGTGTGATAACTTCAGATTGTTTGAACAATAATAGCCGAACAATGGATAGGCATAACATACTTATTTTAGATAAGGAATAAAATTATTTAAAACATTACCTTTCCCAGAACCATTCACATTAAAGAACAAGGAATACCATAAAATTGTACATTTACGATAGATTTTCCAAACATCTAATATTTTGCAAATAGAACCAAGGATACATGTTTCAAATGGTGAGAATTATTTATGTTGACGGCACATTTTTTCAAAACTTATCATTCAAAACTAAATCGTTTTTGAAATGAAAGTTAGTTATTTTTGATATGCGGTTGAGTAGCGACATATCTATTATACAGGAATCTGCATCTGTCACTATTTCCAATCCAATAAAATACGCTTTCCGAAACAGAAAAGATACTAAAGTTACATTTACATTTTTCCTGTGTAATACATCTTTCAATGTATATTAATTTTATTATTATTTTACAGATTATTTTGCAATCATTACATTTAAAACTTACTTTTATGTTTATATTCAGAAGTATTAATTTCAAAAGATTGAAGCATTTCCTAAAAACATCTCTTAATTTTTATAAGTTGTTCTCTCGAAATATTCATTTTGTATTCAAATGAAAAACAATAATTTTACACTCCACAGCTAAGCTATCTGTTCTAGAAAAACACGAAGATAATTGTTTTTACCTACTATTACTCTTCACACTATCTTACACACGATCATTTGCAGGATGCTATTGATCCGGTGTCATTCATGGTTCAAATCACAGTTTTAAAACAAACATTCTTTTCACTTTTCGTTTAAAGGTCTTTGCAACAAAAAATTTGATAGTTTATTATTTTGTATATTTATTATTTCACTACTAGGTTTTTTATATGACCACAAAGAATATGAAATAAGGTGTTTGAAAATGCGATATTTAAAATTTAATTAATGTAGGTCTAATTTTTATTTTTTATTTTTTTAATATTTCGGTACGGGCACTTTCATACAACCTCTCAACAACTTGAATTGAAATATTTACGTAATAATAATTCTATCTTCTTCAGACTTTGCATGAAGCAGAAAAATCTATAAAAAATTATTCACTAAATTAATAATGAATTTACTTAACGATTAAATAGAAGAAATAAATCATACTGTGGAGACAATATGGCATCAACAAAGTACTACAAATCCAAAAAAATTACTCAATTCGTATATTACA
The DNA here is from genome assembly GCA_002313205.1 of Laupala kohalensis. Lineage (NCBI taxonomy): Eukaryota > Metazoa > Arthropoda > Insecta > Orthoptera > Trigonidiidae > Laupala > Laupala kohalensis. Next base: position 18,625 of record NNCF01128470.1, read on the forward strand.
ATTATTGAGACTGTTTAAATATTTTCAGGGATCGAATAAAAGGGGGAAGCAAGGGAATTTCTATCTTCTGACATTTTTGCCCCACTTCTACATCTCATACCAACCAGGAAAATATATTTCCAGCTCTCGTGATTATCAATAATAATTGTCATTAGTCAAAATTAGCATTCACTTTAACACTTAACTATAACCCGTCGCCGCCGCAACGAAGTCGGAATGACTATAAACGAGGCAGTTGTTTGTGTTCCGATCCAGGGTTGTAATTGAGGGTTCACTAGCGTGCCAACATCGTTTCATGAATTTACTAAGGCACTCTTTAAATTTTTATTTCAAGAAAAAGAAATTAAAATGTTTGACAAATTTATAATAGACCAAGATAACTCAAATTGTGCTTACAGTATATTAGAATTAATATTAAAAAATACAAAAACTATGATAAGGCCTTTTAAAGACCTTCCCTGGACGTAATGCCATTTTCTTGATAATATTTCTAAAACAACACTTATAACGTCAACTAAAGCAATTAAGACTAATATTTGGTGAATATTCAAATATAATTAATTGAAATATGATAAAGTTTCAAATCCCCCTCTCTTTTCCACTCCAACAATGAATATTTCCCTCACGGTTTTTTCTACTGAATAAGTTCGATAAAGTATTTCCCGTCAGACATCGCACATGGCGACTTTACTAATAAACTAATTAATGAGTAATGAATAAACTAATACATGAGTCATACCACAAAAATTAATAATGCAATCGATTACCAAGTAAGCTAAATAAATTAGCATGTATAGTTACGACAGGGAAGTTCGTCAAAAAATTATTTTCAAGCACACTCCAATCATTGAGATTACAACAATAAAAGAGAATTCTCCATGCTTTTTGAAACAAATAAAAATATTTTTCAGGTACACTTCATAGAAACAAAAGAGAAAAGTGGAAGTTTTTATCTATTTTAGTAAAATGTTTTAGTAAAAAATATATACTTACGACCATGCTGTTTGTTGTATTAGATATAATACTGTTTGGTCCATCGCCTGTCTCAATCCTAAGTTCTCGTTTGGTAATTACGGGATCATTAGTTACATGGTTTATGAGGCAGAAGATGATCAAAATTATTATAACAACCATGTTAGTGAAAATACCTCACCTGCTTTTTAGAAAATCTCTTTCAGCACTGTTTTAATTTTTGCGTTTACGAGATCATCTGATCTAAGTAAACTTCCGAATAACTAAAATTTTTACTGAAGTTTTTGTTGTGTTCTCGAGCAATTTTACTCACTCCTGATTTTAATTCGCAAAGAGCACTCATTGGAAATATTGTTTTGTCACACGAATTCCACTCGATAACTTAACATTCCTCGTTGTAATTCACTACACTTCACTGAACAGTTTACTTACGAACGTAACGGAACGAAATTAAAATTTCGTCACAAATATCATAGTTTCTTTCTTTTCAGTCTCATGTTATTGTACTCACACTACACCTCCAACCCAAGCCCAAGGCGATGCAACCACTTTGCATCTAAGATTCTGTGCCACTCCAAGACGATTCCTTACAGACCCTCCACAGAAATGGCTTCACCCCGTCCTCACGCTGGTGAGGCTGCTGGTTCCGAGCATTTCTGCGGCCTTGGGGACACTCGGCAACCAACTACTTCCTCTCGTCCTCTTCGGACACACCTCGACAGGCAAACAAGTCGAGAATCGCTAACATCGATAACGTCCTCACAAACACACTGGTCATGAACTGATTGTCCGTACAGCACGTCCGTAAATATTTTCCCTCCTTGTGTCCAGGGAGTTGCTCCGTGCGATTGACGAAACGACGGAAAGATATTGAAGTTTGGCGATTGGTTCCGCTGCTACGAGGAAGGTCTCTCCAATGTGCGTCGAAGTTAACCCTTTCGGACGACCGACGCCTCTCTAAAAAATATTCCGTGATTAGTTTTACCAAAAAATAAAATTTATGTTCAAAATACGATATATTTGGGGAAGCAAGAAAAGGCGAATTTTTTGTTTGTTTTTTCAGTCACCTTAATCTTGTTTATTATCTCGTTAAACATATATTATTAGAATACACGTGATTCTTCCTACACACAAGATTTAGGAACTGAAACAAACAAGTACCAACGTAACTTAGAGAAAAATTTCATATGTAATTACTATAATGCATGTTTAAAGTATCATTACCCCTCATAATATAATATAATATTATTGTCAAATTCTATTTACGAAAGCATGTTAATATTACGAATCGTATTTTTGTATTTATTTGGGGTATATTAAGTTATTTCAGTGATTAATATTATATATTTATTCTCTGACTTTTAATCATTCAAAAACTTTTATTCTACGGCCCCTATCATGCGTCAAACTAAAAATATTATTTTCCAAACAATTCATAGTTTGAGTTTCACCTTCATTGGCCAAATAATACAGAATCAATTATTGCAGAATTTTATTTATTAAAATATCTACGATTTGCAAAAAATAGTTTTGGTGAAACGCGTATATTATAACTCATAACAAAATTGTATACAACTACATTAATTGATGAAAACATTAATATGAAATGATGTAGGAAATTATTGTTTGGGGATAATGAATAACGGTTTCACGAAAGTAAACACTTTTTTGGGAGAGAGAAAATAAGCAAATTAATGGTATGTAAGAGTCAGAGGAATTTTTTTTTTTGTAAAGGAAAGAAGCAGAAAAATAATTTCGAAATGTATGAGTAATTGTTGCTAATCTCTGGCAACCTTGCCGCAAGTTGTGAACTCATAAGCTGAGACAGAAAGTCGTGTACGAGAATAAAGAAAGGCAAAGAATGCATTGGAGATCTAAGGGAAATATACCTGGCGCTTCGAAGGAACGTCGTTGCTCATTGGGGATCGAGGTGGGGTGACCGCTATACAGGAAAACTGTCCAAAGATCCGAGCTAATTTTAGGATGTGGGGAAATAAGTAGAACTAACTACGTACCCTAAACGAAAGGCTCTTTCTACCTCTACGTCAATAGAGGTCTTACCAGAAAGCTTTCACTCGTGTCATCATTTCAGCAAAACGAATTCACTCAAATATTATTTTATTTCTCCTTTGCAACAATGCGTAGCTTATTTTTTTCTCCCGTCATTTGACCTATTTAGAAACNTGCGTAGCTTATTTTTTTCTCCCGTCATTTGACCTATTTAGAAACACGCAGAAATTTTCGAGACAAAGCAATACGTATAGAATCAATGCACCGTAAAAGCTAAAAAAAATCAGTATTAACTTAACATTATCAAAACGTGGAAGATAAAAATTACATAATTTGTTGGCAAAATTTTACATGGTATTCTATTCTGGCATGGTAATTTTCTCACTTCGAATAACCTGGGATGAATAAAAGAATTATTGTTATTTAAATAAAAATACTCTGAGAAAAAAATGATTTTTATGAGATCATGTCAAGACGACTCTTCATGCGCCTTCACAAGATAGAACATACCTGTTCGGTTTCCGTTCACGAACAAAGTATCAACTACAGTTGCGTAAAAATAAATTCTAGCGTTTGGGCAATATATTTATTTACTAGGGTTCTAATGACCTTGGCGTTTGCGAGTCCTAAAAAAGTACTAGACCGACGTTTCGACAGTATCTTCCTGAGGGCTTAGTTGATCATAAAACATCATTAAATTACTTCATCGTCATATACAACTACAAAAACACAAGTTACCATTTAATCACTCATCATCAACACCAAATACAATAGCAAAAACGAAGAGTTGACTTAGTTAATAAATATATTGCCTAGACGCAAGAAATCGTTTTTACATTTCATAGTAATGGCAAATAAAATCCTGATCATTGAAACAAGAGTTAATCTCACAATTTTTTTAATGGAATCAAATAAAGATAAGGGATTTTAAATATCAATTTTATGAAGTATTTACATTAAACAGAACTATCTTATTCGTCTAAATTGTATCAAGGTTGTTTTAATCAAATTACTTCCTACATTTTTATTTTAAATATTTCAGAAATTATCATATGGAGCATGATTTTAACAATTTAACATTGGGAATCCGCGATGAATTGATGAGCAACTGGGAAATTAAATGTTAGACTATGAATGCATTATATCTCAGCTTTTGAAAATAACACTTCAGTTAATTCTTCCTTGAATGTAATTGATGCAAACGGAGATTGATTTTTTTTCATAGTTTACGTGATAACTTTTTTTCCTTTCTTTTTTATGGAAAGAAACATGTATTCTTAAGTTCAAAATGGTGAAGTATTATATATAAATATATATATATGTGTGTGTGTGTGTGTGTGCGTGCGTGCGTGCGTGCGCGCACGTCTGTTCATCTCCTGGAATATGTTGTTCGTTGTTTGAACAAAAAGAAAAAAGAGAAAGCGTCACAATATTCATATCGTATCAATCATCCATATCTCTCAATCTGTCTCACATATCCCAATGACACACAAATGTTTTTCCTCTGTTATTCGATATAGATAATCTGCTAACATTGTTTGCGTAGCGCCTTGCGTGAAGTGTGTTGTTAAGTCACGCATTCTGTCGTTTAATCTGCACTAAGTGATAGGGCCTTTTCGCATGGAGTTGAAGGTATTGAGCAACGCGAGGTCACAAGAGAACTCTGAAAAATAAATACATTGCATAAATACAGGAAATAATGGCTGTGCAAATAATGTAAATATTTTTCACAGCTCCTGCCATCTTTATTCTTATGTGGTGGCGTAGCGTTGTCGTTGCCGTTTTCTTCACTTTTTCTTTTTTGCGCATTATTGTATTTTGCCGCTTATTTTTAAGAGTAAAACGGAAGTGCTAGTTAGAGGCTCCATTTTTTCAGAATATTTGAATTGTGATATTTGCATTTTTACACCGGAGAAAGAAGATTCAAAATTGAACGGAAAAATACATTTTAACTTGTTGTCAAATCATACAAAGCTGTAGCTCATATCAAGAGTGTTGTTTTGACTTAATACTTTTATTTTCTGGTGGAGTTTTGTTCTTGAAACATATTCACGGTAATAAAAAGGGAGAGAAAAATTAAACACCATTCAAACTTCATACAGACATAGTTACCTAGAATTATTTTATAGATTTATCATGTTTGTTTATTTATTTATTTATTTATTTATTTATTTGCGACCTCCTTGAGGACTTGTTTAAAGTATTTCCGCTTAGATGTAATCCCATAAGTTTGGTTTCATTTTCGTTAGACCTGTATGTAGATTTCAAAAAACTTAAAAAAATTTAATTTATACTTGAAATAAAAAAGTTTCAGTACTGTGAGACAATGCCTAATAGGTGCGGGTCACTGTCGGCCCGGCCAGAGGGCCCGAGTTAGTGAGTGATCCTAATCTTCAAAATATAGCACATTTTGATGCATTCTCTTTTTACGTATAGACGTGTTTTTACGTAATTTAGCAGGGAGAAGGAAGAAAATCTACAAGAAATTAATTTTGTAATACTTTAGGTGTATTTATCTTGGACCAAATTACGCAGAGGGCGGAAAGAAAAGAACTTCCAGTTTTCTACTTTAAGGGGAAATTTCCTCAACTCTCATAATTCATAGATTTAAGTAAACATTAGTATTGCAAAAATGAAATGAAATAATTCAATACGGAATATTTTACGAACACTTGACGCATTACAGATTACGCGAAACAATCCAGTGCATGCTAACAGGATGTTTGACTTATAGATGTACATTATATTTTTATAATTATATTTATACTTTATATGTTTAAATTAACATATCCATCATATTATACATTATAATGCAAACATAATATTTTATTTATCAATAAAAAATAATTAAAAATTATAAAACGCTTCAACTGAAATTTATCAACCAGCATTTAGGAACTACGTTTAGTATATATTCTAATAATCAGCTTCAAAATGAAATAACGTTTTTGTATTGTGAAGAATATTTTTTAGATAAACAATGCCAAAAACAAAAAAGGATTGGTTACAAACTTCATCGTCATTTTCCAACTCGCCAGAGCCAAACAACAAGCATTCTCAATGTTGATTCATTGCAAACTCAATGTTCATTTTGATAAGTCAGTCACGTACTGTATGAGATCATTGGAATAACAACACACACTTTCACCCATGGAATCGTGAATTTTCCTGATCGTAAAGCTTCATGGGAAATCTCCGGAATAGATAAATTCAGAATGTAAATCTACAATTGAACGACACTTAAATTACAGCATGGATTTTTTTTTATCAAATCATGTACATTTGTTGTGTACAGTAGATCTTTCGCTTCCTCGGCTTCCGAACTATTCAAGCAGCAACGCCGCAAATCATTGAGACGCAGATCCACAAATATTTTCATATTAAAATAAACCGATATAAATCAAAGCATAAATCTACATGTCCTATTCTATATTTCATTTTTTCTTTCAATTGCATGGCTAGGAAGTATGAAGCGTTGCGACTTCCCAATCCGTACAAAAAGAATTTCATTTCATTTTTTCAGTAAAATTCTAATTTTATAAAACGTGTAGAAAAGATGCTCTATTGTTACTTTGTTGCAGCATCATGTAACTTTTTTCGAGTTTAACACTTACCGAGGTATAAAAACAATCTTTTTGTTTTCACCGTCACAAAATTGTGATAATTCATGAAATCAAAATTTGTTGTCACGTAACTTAAAATATAGTAGGGATAAACTACAGGCACAGTTATGAATATGTTTAGACCAGGCCAAATATTATTGTTATTACATTTCTACAGACAAAAAAAATACTACTTTCACCTAAGCGCCAGGCAAGTGTTGCTCATTTATTATGAGCACCTTGTTCCCTCAACTTTTACCAGTTTTCCTCGTTCCAACAACATATGTTTAGATATCAGTTAAGTGAAAAAAAGTTATGACATTTTGCGAACTGAAGCAAGGCATGATACTAGGAGGAGATACTGTATGCTTAGTATTATAGAAGGAATCTACTACATGTGTTTCCGTTAGAGTGCACTGATCGAGCGCGAGACATTTAAACACCACAAAAAGGAGCTGACTTTGCTTCTCTAGTGAATAGGAAAGACAAGAGTTTGTGAGGATTGAAAGCAGAAAGGTTTAAAATCCAAGGTGAAAAAGACAATGGGTAGACCTTTGAACTTTGAATCATCCGTCAACTAAACTTGACGCATTTTGAAAACTTGTGAATCCCCTTACACCACTGAATCCCCAGCCCCATCCGTGGCTCAGGTGGTAGTATTGTCGCTCATCACCAAGTTATCCCGATGGGTCCAGAAAATTCGTAGCTTTTTCACATTAATGTCCGAGTTCATATAGCTGTGACTACTGAAAAGCAAACCTTCCTTCCTGTATCCAGCTCCTCCTAGCATCAATAACTAACTACTAACCACTTCTACTAACCCCTCCACGTGAGCCAAGTTATTGGTAAACCCAACTAAGCGACCCACCTACTAACAATAGCCTTCCACCCAACTCCTAACTCTTATCGCTCCATGTAGATAAGCTTCAATAGCACGCTACATTTCCCGTTTACAAATACAACAATAATTTAAATTTACACCAATGTCTGGGGGTAGAAAGAGTGCGTCTGCCAATCACCTTTGCAGAAACATTGGCATCAGGATCGTTATTCGTGATCTAAAGCTGGCGTCACACGAACAGTAAAAGTGTCGCAGTGTCGCGCGACGCTTTACTGTCCGTCGTAGAAGCACAATGCTTCTAAAGGAGACGCAGCAGGCACACGAGTGACGCGCGACGATATTACTGTTGCGTTCAGTTCTTGACTTTGCGTCCGACACTTTCTGACCTGCTCTGACATTCTTCTAGAAACGCACGACAGTTTCATGACTGGGAACTGGGAATGAAAAATCGTGGTCATAATAACGGACGAAATAATCATAAATTTTATTATTTCAAGAGTGCTGAATCGGAATATAAAATTATTTTTGTATAAAATGGGGGGAACATGGTAAAAAATGACTTTCAAGTCGAAAATGTGCAAAGTCATTTTAAGTTGTTGTTTTTTTCTTTCAACTTGCGATTTTTCAGTCATTTATGAATATTTTCCTTCTAAATTTCAACAGTATAGTTTTCAACTATTGTTTGTGAAAGCGATGTGAGTTAGAAAGTCGTAATTTATTTTCTAGATGAGTGGTAATTTATTAAACATTTCGTGTGTGATTCTACGAGTTTGTGAATTGAATTGAAAAAGTTGAGTGAGGAAGTTTCGAGTTTGGAGATTTTACCTACATAATATTAAAACATAAGGTATAAGGAAGTTTTGTCGCCAAGTTGTAGCTCATAGTATGCAATAGCAAAAATATTATAAATTTTAAAGAGCAACGTCCGAGCTGCGAGAGAGGCGCGCTTAGCGATTTCAGCACAACAGGGCCTACGTTGAGAAGAACATTACTTTGGAGTATTGTTTATGTACTTCAGAATTCATTCTACTGTTATGTTTGATGAATATTTCATAAAGGTTTTCTACGACGTAATTTAAAATTGAAACAAATTTATATTAAAATCTAAATCAACAAGTTTTTTAATCAATTGAATTATTTTTGAATTTCTAGCATACATTGACATTTAAGTACGTTACAATATTTTAAAATTTATTGGTGATTCGCAATGAAAAATTGTACAGAATATTGGCGCACTAGGCAATCCTGCAGCCGTCTACCCAGCTGGATTATAGGGAAATATCCGATAGTGGAGGGGTGCTCTAGGAAAAATGCATTGCACTCCGGGTCGCAAGAGAAAAACCAAAGTCAATAGCGACACAGTTAACATTCTAGAGTGGTTAGTTTTCTTCACTTGGAGAGGTACTAAACTTGATATATTTTTGTGAAAATGGTACGAAAATTTCGTACTGAGAGCGAAATGTTGATCAACGAAATTCAAAACCGTCCACTTTGTGGAATATTTCCAGTTACAAGAATAAATCAAAAATATATTCATCGTGGTTGGAGATTGCTGAGGTATTGATTTCGGATTTTGAAAATACACAAGAGTTGGAGAGAAAATTAATAGGTGAAAATTTACATTACAAAATACGTACTTTTTTTATTGTAGTACAATTTTTTTATGGTGTATTAGACTTTTGTAATTGTAGACCTATGTTAGATATTTTCGTTCTTCTAGTCAATTTAGTTGAAAGTATCTTGCATGTATAAATGTAAAATAATTCAAAATTTGTTATCAACATGACTTTTTAAAATGTTTAAACAGTTTTGTTTGGTATAATGGATGAGTTAAATTTTTGTTGGGGGAGAGACTATTATAATGCGAACAAAAATTTAAATACCAATGAATCAAATTAATGGTGTATTTTTGTTATCTTAATAAAGATTTTATTTTCGTGAAGTGGTGAAAATCATAATATAAATCTAACAGACTTTTTCTTTTGTTTTGTTTTTACTTACTCTTTCATATTGTTTTTCAAAAAGTTCATATTGTTTTTTTTAGTATCTGTAACAATAGAACTATTGAATTTGGATTTAACTATGAAATGGGTGAAGATGGATTTATTACGTCATTTTATTTTTATTCTGGAAGGACTTAATTCGTTTTATGAAAGAAAATAATTTAAAAGTTAAGAATTTGAGGATGTCTTTTGACTTCAGATTTTCGTAATTTCTGTACATACTACGCCGTTGTGACTTATCGATTGACTTTCTCATTCATCAACACAGAGAATAAGTAATAGAGCCATGAACTTCTCGACGGGTAAAAATATAGGTATAAAGAATTGTAAAAATATAGGTATAAAGAATATAGGTAAAAAACAACAAATTTTTCGAAATTTCCAAAGGGCGGGAATTGTTATGGAATTTATATTTTCAACTGGTGCTGGACGAATGTCTTCTGGTTTCGTTTTTCTTGGCACCATTTTATGTCGCAGAAAATGGTATTTGGAATATCCAAAGCCAGAAATAAGTTAATAGTTACAACAATTATTTTCAGGTTTACAATTTTTATGAATCTAGGAAGAATGAGGATTTCTTGCTAAAGAAAAAGAAAAATATTTAAAAATATATTTTTATTGGATAATTAGCAATATACCGTGTATATTTGCAAATATATTTATTTTCATAGATTAACTGTTACTACGGTGAAGAAAATATAAATATGGGGTGCACGTCAAGTGAAATAACTCTTATATTTCTTTAGAAGGGCCACAAGTTGACGGCGACGGTAGTCTGTAAACTTTTTCCTTGTCCAACCATGTGAACTACTGCCCACATCACCACAACTTGACCCTCCGCCGCGCAGGTAGAAAAGTTTAATCATGCGTAAGTTGAATCGTGCGTGAGTTGAAAAGTGCGGACTCCGTTTCCAGGAGGGAGTCTGTACTATACATAACGTTATCCCCATGATACTCTCATTAAGAGAGAAATAAACTTGAAAAGAGGTAAATTATACTGTGGATTCGTCGATTTTGAAAAGGCGTTTGATTCTGTCAATAGGGAAAAGTTATGGGCCAAACTAAGCAGCAAGGAAATTTCTTCTAAAATGATAAACTTACTTCATGGAATGTACAATGATGTCAATTTCTGTGTGAGATATGACAATGGTGACTTAACGACTAACGTAAGAACATCACTAGATGTTTAACAAGGTTGTGTACTATCGCCTAAACTATTTGTTCTGTTCATCGATGAAATTATGGAAAAGCTGAATCAGTCGGTTTTTATGACGCCGGAAATAAATGGATCATGTGTCCCTGGACTTCTTTACGCCGACGATCTAGTTATCTGCTCGAAATCAATAAAGAGTCTCCAAGATTGTCTAAACACACTTGAAAAATTCTGCTCGGATCTGTCACTGAAAGTCATTGTATCGAAAACCAAAATTATAGCTTTCACAAAAGGTACAGTGTACAGTAAAAATGAAATTCGGACATTCGGAAACCAAGAAATAGAAAGAGTCAAAAGGTTTAAGTATTTAGGAATTAACTTCACTGTGGACTCGCAAATTAAAACTGCACGCGTAAAAGGTATGGCTGCTCTCAAAATAATAAAACAAATGAGATACAAAATCCCTGAGATCCAAGTCAGTGTGTGTGATAAAGTGTTCCGTGATGCACTTACGCCAGCCATGACATACGGGGCTAAAATTTGGGGACTCGAATCATGCACCAAAATCCTTGAATCGGTAGCAGCAAATTATTTGAAAGATAATTTGCGATTATCTCGTAACGTTTCAAACTCTGGAATTTTCAAAGAATTTGGATACTTAGGAATTAGTATTGAAGTCCAACTGCGTGCAATAAAGTTTTTCGTTAAATTGTTCAGGGACGGAAACTCGCTTGCAGCCACTTGTCTCAGCGTAGAGAGTTTAACAGAGTATCCAATGGGGTGGGTTGGAAAAGTAAAAAAAGTTCTTGTACCGGATGGGACCGGGTAACATGTGGGAAGAATTTATGTACAATGATATTATATGTATCGATAATAATAAAAGAAGGATAAAGGACACTATGTCGCAACAACTCGAAGCAGATCGTCTGGATAAAATATTACTTTCTCTACAGAAACTTCACGACTCATGCTGGGGTAGGGAAAACTATATAGATCAGTTAGGGATGAAAGCGCGATGTGGTCTAGCTTGGTTTCAAACGGGCGGTTGGGCTTTTAAAACAACAACAACAATCGAGAGGAACGCCATCTGCGTTCTCTGCGGGCAAACGGAGGATTGGGTACATATCTTGTTAACATTCGAGGCGACAAAAAGATCGCGTCTAATTTGGATTCAAAGGGAACGTTTGGAACAGGATAGAAATGAAGGATTAGGAATTATGATACTAAAGAAGGGCAACAACAAATTCAAGGAATTATTAGGTATTTTTCTATGGCGCGTGAGGTTAATAAGGGAAAAATTAATTCGCGAATTTGAAAATAGATAAATCAACAGAAATTTTAAACACATAAATCTAATCAAAATAGTTTTACTGTGCTTTGTTTTCTCGGTCGTTTATTAAGGTAATATTTTCATTTATGTGTCAACAGAGTGTACGTGAAAAATGATTCTGTCGGGATGATTTGTACTTTCTTCACCAGGAAAACATCGGAGGGGTTTCGCATTCAAAGCGCAGCCGATGATGTCAAGTCATCTAGACACCTGTTCGGATGGCCGCGAGGGAGGGACGAAAGAACATAATGTCTTAACTAGCTTGTTATTATTTGTCTGTAATCCTTACTTGTTATTCTTGCCCTGACCGTTGGTTTTCCGTGGTTCCCAACGGTGCTTAACGACAGTGGCGGCGATTGTGAACCAAAGGGAGGGAGGGGTGGCCAAAGGAAATATAATACCAACAAGTACCGGTGAGCCGAGACTACAGGTGGTACTTGATATCAGATACCATGATAGATATTAAAGAAAGATACGAGGCATTTCGCTCCTTTATAGATGGGATTTATGAGATTAAAGAAGCACTGAAAATGTAGTGGAGTACCTACGCGGGACTATTGAGTAGACTCAAAAACATTAGGTGGCAGAAAGAGAACCCAGTATTTACGAGAGGATAGTCAGGTAATGTCTCTTATGATGTAAACATGATTACATAAATCAGCAAATGAAAAATAAATGCAACAAAATTTTCAAATTTAGAATTAATACGGAAAGATTTCTATAGTTCACGGGAATTAGCATTGAGGTACTAGTTACCCGTTTACCAACTTATTTGCTTTAATAATAGTGCTCACATTTTGAGTAGTACTAAAAATATAACTTTCAAAGGAGTTACTTGTTTAAAATAAAAACCAAAAGTGATAATGAACCGAAGTCAAATACGTGAGTTTACTCAAGGGCGTTTCGTACCCTATCACATTACGCAATACTTAAGGAAAAATAAATATTGTGTTAGATATAGAAACTAAATGTAGAAAATAAGCTTCTTATAGTCATTTATTTACTTACAGTTTTAAAACAAGGTTAAGTGTCTTTGCTTTCGCCTGGCGTACAGTCCAACACAGTCATCCAAGTTGATGTCCATTTTATCAACGGCCAACATTGACGAGTGCGATAGACGTTCTTGAAGCATTGTATTCCCCAAATAATTTTTCACTCTTTTCAAGACACTGATCGGTCTACCGATGCAGTGGATACAGGGACAGTTAAAAATAATCTCAGAAGATGAAAAAGATCTGGAAATACATTCTGATTGTGAATGATTTCAGACTTAAATTGTAGCACTAACTTTGAAATAAGTTTACGATCTTCTTCTTCAGGATGCTTTCGAGATAACACATCAATTTCTGCAGATAAAGTTTCACTGTCAATACCAAATGCTTCACTCACAGCTGAACAAGCTTCTTTGATAAGTCACTACAAACCTTATTGTTCTTCATTGAAGCAGTCAGTAATGTTTATATATGGCACAGTAAAATCAGATGATTTTTTTTTTCAAGACGCGACTTGATGTTCTCAGAGAGGATGTCTAGTAGAGGGTAGTAAAATGTTCTTGACCAAAAGTCTTGAGGTGAACATCTCCTCCGCCAATTTTCTGCGTAACATTCCGCTCGCGTGGAACAATAGGCCCCTCGAAACTGTGAGTTTCGCAAAAGGTAAGTGCTTCAGACCGAAGTTTCTTGAATTCATATTCATTTCTATAATCAGCTAAAGACCTTATTGTTGTATTGGCAATATCAACTACTTCATGAACTGATACACCATGATTTTGTGTATATTTTGAAAGAATGGTCGTATTTTCAAACACACGTTTCATCACATTTAATGCAAAACGAACTCAAACTTACTGATACACATCATCAAACCGTGAGCTTCACCACCAACTGTGAAGGTCCGTAACTTCAATTTCTTCCAAAGTAAGTACTATGGCTACTAGGTGCTGTTGAACGGCACGCAAGCTATCGTACCTGCTGCTAAATCTTGTGTCGTTCAGTGCTTTGAGAGATAAATCATTACCTTCCGCACTGGCTGCACTAGCCAAATGCTTCACATTTGTAAACACTGCATGTCGTTCGTGAGAAGCTTCACTGAAACAGTACAATTGTTGTGTTGTACTGAAAACATTGCGTACAGAAACAATGCTCTTAGAGGTATCTGCAAGCTCAAGATTTAGAAAATGCATGGAGCAATGTACATACATTATGTGGGGATTGCTTTCTTTCATTCTCGCTACCACTTCTTTGTAAATACCGCTCATATTACCTGCACCGTCGTAACATTGAGCAATCAATTTCGAGGACTGATACAAAATTTTTCGAAAATAGAGAGGAGCAACTTGTACAAAGTTTAACCATCAGTCAAATCTGTTTTGAAAAACCCAAGAAATCGATTTCCAGCTCCTCAGTGACGTATCTTATTACGAGAGTTAACTGCCCATGATGTGAAACGTCTGACATTTCATCGACAATTATGGACAATTACTTACTTTTCTTAGCTCTTCAAGTATACAGTCTCGCGTTTGATTTGCCATAATTTCCAGCATTTCATTTTGGACATCGTGATGAACATAACTTAAAAACGTTTCCCTATCTAAAAACATATTTTTTCAATAGCACATTATAAGTTGATCTCAGCTTTAATAATTCCACATAATTACCTCTATTAGCTGAACTCTCACTTTCTCTGTGTCCTCTTAGTGCTAAACCTTGCCTTGACAGGACCTGTGTCCTGTTTCGGGTAGCGCTAGCAGTGATGGTGCTCAAGGTAGTAATGATACGTTTTTAAAACAGCTTCAATTTCACCCCAGACCACCTCTCCATCAAGGTCACGCGCAGAGCCAGAAGCCGGCATGGATAATCTGTTCTAAGGACACTTATCAATTGTTGATAGCGACGCTGAATGTACATCAACAATAAAACTTCCTCCACTGCTGTTCTTACATGCCCCATTTTCCAGTATAAACAACTTTAAACTAACCATTAATCTCATAACACTATAGTAGGAAAGACAATTAGGTGACTCCAAAGCAAAGCTAGTATAAATATTTTTTTAATAATTCCACGTTTTAGAGGGTTCAAATGAACTGTTTATATTTTTTCTCACAAAAAGTGGGCGTGCCACTGCCCCCCCCCCCGCCCCCCCCCTAATTACCGCCACTGCTTAACGAATACTCTAGTTGCAGTCTTCCGCTTACAATCGTGAAGCATCACAACTTTCAGTACATTTAGTCGCGATTACCCGTTAATGCAACTAGAAATTTGTTAAGAGTAAATACCAGGGTACAGTATGCACATTCCACGGCAATCAAGGGCTCTTTTAGCGGCGCATGGGTCCTCTGCCCCGTCAATATAATATGATAAATCTCTAAATATTGTATTTCTGTTTATGTATATGTAAATAAAGCCAATTTGATTTGATTTGATTTGATTTGATGTTAATACATAGGAAAATTATTTACCTTCACTTCCGAAGATTCTATATTTCAATTCCTTTAACAAATAGGGATTATCTTCAATAACGACCAGATAAAAGTTTAAAGTAAAAGCATGAAGAACACAGCTGAAGAACTGAAGGTGCAAGAAACATTTCCAGTCTCTCATGCAATCTTATCGTCATGCTGATTTCAGTTTATATTACGTGATAAGGTCATATGTTTCTCGTGTACAAAGGTGTAATTAGCCATATGGGTGACAGGACATGTGTTCCCGGGATAAGAATTGTGATGTTCCACTTGGAAGAATTAATTTTAATTTTCTACGATTGGAGGTAAAAAATATCCAATAAGTTTGAAAAATCTTTTAAACTTACAAGATATTACCTTATTTAAACTAGAAAATCTCTCATTAACTTACTAATTGTTGGTTGTCTATTTTTGAATGGAATTGCAATATTTTCAGTTTTATTATTATTATTATTTAGAGTAACGTTTTTGTTTGTTGGTAACCAGTCTACCAGCAATGAAATATAACTTGGAACCGCAAAACGTCGCAACTGTTGTTTAGGATACTGCTCTTATTAATAACCAGGCAAAAACTCTAACATTTAGTTCGCACATTCGTACGAGTTATAAACACGACCAGCAGCGAAGGATCTGGGGCCAATGAAAAGATGAGACGAGGAAGAAAATTAAAAATTATAATTCGCCAATTCCGCCATTTTTTTAGAAAAGAAAAACTACTTCAACTCAATGGATTTTTTAAGTTGAAATAATCGAAGTCATTACTCCACACATAAAAATTTTAATCAAATTTATAAACAGAAATGTCGCTGCGGTACCATGAGTTCCTCGGCAACCCAAGGATCTGTCTTCCCCAATTCCCTTGCCCAAGTCACAGTTGGGAGGAAGAGCAGGTCTCTTGTTCTGAACCTCGCCATGTGATATGAAATAAATAAATAATTTACCATTCGTATTGACAACGCAATAAATAAAGCCATGAAGTTCCAGTTGCTCAAAAATTTATTTGCCAGAATCTTCTCGTGAAATCGACAAGAATAGCTAATTTTTAAAGAAAACGTTTTTAAAGAAAAGTTTTTTAAAGAAAAGTTTTTTTGCGATCATTTAAATATATTTTACGACATTTTTGAAGAGGAAAAGTTGGAGTAATAAATAGCTCCCAAGAACATTATGGTCTCCTTAGTCCATAAGAGCATTTGTCTAAAACATTTTCTCCTTCAAAGTAAATGTATTATTAATTGCTTTAACATGTATATTAATTGCTTACTGTCTATACGCTTTAACATGTATATTAAAGGTGGTCTGAAGTCACCCATCCACGATCAAACTTATTTATCAAACTTGGCTCTCGGAGACAAGTTCCACCCATATGATTGATCGTGTGTGAATGAAGTTGGAGATGGATTTTTCTTACTCAGCCTAACGTTATACTTTGACGAAACATCATGTCAAACTACTTTGTCAAATTAATTTATGTTTCCCATAACTGATTTTTATTGTTGGGCGAGGTCAATTATTTTGTAGATTTGAAACTTGGTAAGTAATTTACATTTTCGTTTCTCACTTTCTTTAACGAGAATTACATCTTCAGTCACGCGACAAGTTTGATGTTTCCGGTAGAACAGTATTTTCCACTTTTTTTTCCTTTTTTTAGAATTGTGCTTTTAAATGCCTCTTAAGGTTGCGTAACTATTTTCCTTTGATATGCTTTTGTAGGTTGTTCCAGCTATGTAAACCCAGAGGTTTGTTTCAGAATATCAATAAAAAACAAGTTTCTCCGTGCTAATTTAAAGACAAAAAATTTTTAAGTTTGTCAGCGAAGGGGTATAAAAATTATTCGGCACGACACAGAATCAAACTATCATTTAAAACATTTTTTTAGTCTATTCAAATTAGTTCGCAAACAAGGTACGACCGCAAAATTAATAAATTATTTTAAACCGTAAGATAACGTGCTAAAGGATATATTAAAAGGGAAAATTATTATGTTCCTTCAAGCAAAAGTTCGCGGATAGGTTACAGAAAAATTTACTAGTTTATTTTTGAATTTTTTTTCTTTCTAGAGCGCTCAGTTAAAACACAAACAAAAGTGCACGTTTTTTATTTATTTGAGATTTTTTATATTTTCTAAAATTTTCGTGGTGGCAATATTAAAATTCATAATCAGTACGTCACAAACATGAAACAGCAAAATACCAATACTTTTCCAAAAGTTTCCAGATACACTCTGCATTGTGTTTCGAGTGCCTGGACAACTTATAATCCGCTGCACGTATCCATGGAAACAGAATCCTGAGTAAGAGCATTGAAATATTATTCAGTATAGTTTCTTTAGATTGCTAGAAAATATATACATTAAATTTTTATCTTTGACCCCACAGAAATTGTGAAACGTCAAGCGACGGGCCATTTGAACATAGATAAATTCAAAAATGTGATTATTGAACATAAATAAGTTTACCTATAACAAACACAAACGGTATTGAAGTGGATCCATCTCTATACATAGAAGAGTGTCTCGCACTGTGTGTGTTTGCATACATGTATGTTTGTACGTCTTTAATACCGTTTTAATTCGAGTAACAAAATTTGCACACTTGAGCTTCAAAACTCTGGGAAGAGCATCGTCAGCTTGATATTTCGAAAAATCACCCCCTCCTCCATTTTCATTACTTTTCGAATTTTTTGCTTATTTAATTTCAAAGTTCCAATTTTAATCGTTTAATATAAGAAACAGTTTAAATCTGAGCATGATGAAAATTTGCAAACATGACCTTCAAAACACTAGGAAGAGCACTGTCTATTATAATATGCCCCCATCTCCCATTTCATTCTAATTTTCGTTTTTTTGTTTTTTGGTACATCTCACGAATTGATTGGGATATATCAACTTGTTTTTTTCCTCAACATTGCTAATTCAAATATCTAAAACCGGGAATTTGGATTTTTCGATAGTTTATCTTATAGAGAGTGTAGAGGATAGAATCGTTTTCACGATTTTATGTTGGTGTGCCTTTTATAAGAATCCATTACATACTCGCAAGTTTTATTCATGGTTGCATAGAGGATCGATCGGTTTGGAAATAGTTTTTCGTATGCTAATTGAAACGAGCAAAAATTCATTTAACGAAAAATATCGTACCTTCAAGCATTGTAACAAAAGGACATAAATGTGTACAAACAAATATTTTCTATCCAATTCATCCTCTCGGGCAACCCCGGGTTCATTCAGCTAGTTTAGATATAAGAGCAATTTAATATTGCATTCGATAGTATCATTTCGTAGATACGACAGAATGAGGTAAATTTCGGGATTTGGGATCATAATTCTCCTTCTCATTCCTAGCAAACACTTTTTTCCTTTGACACTAACATGCTCATAAATAGGTCGCAGTCAAGGTACCTAGATCATTGTTCCTTTGCTTCCAGCTATTTTGGTATTCTCAAATATTCAATTAATTTACCATTTAAATACATTTTTCGTTTCAAAACTCATGAGTATTCTTTTAGTAAGCCTATGTACATACACATTCTTATACTTTTCAAGTCTTAAAATGCTTCTCAAGTACATCCTGTCCCAGGTTTTTCTCCGGTTTTCCTTCGGGTAGAGGCAGATTTTATACACTCTACATATTGTATATACATGCTCTGTAGGCTCTTGTCTAGCTATTCTAATTTAATCTCGAATTTAGAGTTGTTTTAATTGTTACAGTTTGGAAACAACTTTTTCCGAAAAATTTGAAGATTTGATATGCATTTGTGAAAAAACATTTTTTTTTATTCTATTAATACAATCTGTTATCATAACAATAGCTAACATTTTTTCTTATATTAGGAATATGCAGAATTGTTAAAGCTATCTTTCCCTTAGCGTCCTTAATCGGAATTGATGGGATGGACCTTGTCTGCTTCCGGAAATTAAATAAGTTTACTGTCCTGCGTGTGGTCATAAGCAATGTGTAACTGCTTTTTGACAAATAAATTTATTTATTTAATTTATATATGAAATGCATAGTCTACGCCATAACCTCCCTTTCCCCTTCTCAAGAGCTTCACTTGCTAATGTTATAAAAATTTCAGAATATGGCTTGTTAATATTGTTTCCCTAAAATACATAAGTCAATTTTACCGAGAGAAAATTGTCAAGGTATATAATTTTTATGTGCCCGTAGAAAACAGGTTTCTGTTTTAGGTTTCAGTTTCATAAAGGAATTTCAATATCTGAATTTATTATCGTTAGTCTTTCTTCGGGAAACTTGAATATAATGAGTCAACACGATCATACAGATATATAGAAAACAACAGATGACTTATGATTCTCACCAAGAGATACGAAGTTATTTATTCCATAGAGAAGAAACGTTTTCCTTTCCACCGCTGTTATGAGCGGTTGAGCTCAAACATAAGAGAGACTGAATCAGTCGTCAGATTAAATACAGATATCAACGACACGTATATTCATTTGCAAACAAACAACTTATTAACAAGTAAAAAACTAATCACTACAAACAATATGACTTAATAACTATGTATGCTGAATTACTTTAATTTTTACAATCTTTGTTATATGAACAGTATGCACGTGTTCATTACAATACTATTCATATTTACAAATTCATTCGACTTCACTTAAATTACAATTACAGAATTACTTATCGTTTGCAAATTTGATACATGGATGATTTGCATGTCTTCTTTACAAATCATTCATTCTAACTTTGTATAAATATGTAAGTACAAATACAGAGTTACTCAAATCATTTACATGAAAAAATTGATATGTATGTATAAATACATTGAATTGAATCAAGACTTAAGCTGCACTACTTTTACAAGATCAAAATTGAAGCCAATTCTCTTGGCGTAGATAAATAGGAATTGACATGGAATTGAAACAATAGAACCTTTCGAGAATTGAACTTATATCTCCTCCTTGCGTTGGTGGTGTTAGTATATTTACAGATTGTTCACCCAATTCTGGCGTTGACTTTCACGTTCTACGAGTAGTGATGATTATCTCTTGCTGGCGTCTCCAAGTTGTATCCACCTCAACGCAAGTTGTGAGTCTTATGACTTTAGAGACCCCATACAGAATCTTCTTGATTGTATGCTACTGAAACTTTGAATAAACCACATTAGTAACATGTAGTTTAATAAGTCCACTAGCCACTTGCAGACAAGTGGTTGATCAGAAGCTTTGATCTCGTTGTGAGTGTTGTGAGTCCTTTGAGATATCGTTGAATGCCTGATGGGACGTTGCTTGACCGAGTTTATATAGGAGTCTTTCACAGTCCCAGGCAATTGACTACTATTGGCTGGCATACTCAAGCATTTTATTTCTCTTACTTCTCCGTAGCAGTTCTCTTTATTCTTTGATGAGTTATCTACTTGTTTAGGTTCGTTATTCCTAGGAGTTTAGAATTCTTTGACCCTCTGGAATGTCCTCGTTTCTTTTTAATCATTTTGCTTGCGGTCGGAGCAGCGGTCACACGCTCCTTACAAGCTTCGCTTGTAACAACCGCGACCGCAGCACTTTCTGAGCAGGCTCGCGGTGGTGGAACTTCTAGAACGCAACCCCTGGCGAGTAGATGGCAGCACGATTGTTTCGTGGAGGAGAACCTCTTCGTTCGGATGGTATCCGCGTCAGTGCGACGTTAAATCGGTAGGCTCCAAACACTGACCTTGATTGACTTCAAGTGTCAAAGAAAGAAAGAAAGAAAGAAAGAAAGAAAGAAAGAAAGAAAGAAAGAAAGAAAGAAAGAAAGAAAGAAAGAAAGAAAGAAAGAAAGAAAGAAAGAAAGAAAGAAAGAAAGAAAGAAAGAAAGAAAGAAAGAAAGAAAGAAAGAAAGAAAGAAAGAAAGAAAGAAAGAAAGAAAGAAAGAAAGAAAGAAAGAAAGAAAGAAAGAAAGAAAGAAAGAAAGAAAGAAAGAAAGAAAGAAAGAAAGAAAGAAAGAAAGAAAGAAAGAAAGAAAGAAAGAAAGAAAGAAAGAAAGAAAGAAAGAAAGAAAGAAAGAAAGAAAGAAAGAAAGAAAGAAAGAAAGAAAGAAAGAAAGAAAGAAAGAAAGAAAGAAAGAAAGAAAGAAAGAAAGAAAGAAAGAAAGAAAGAAAGAAAGAAAGAAAGAAAGAAAGAAAGAAAGAAAGAAAGAAAGAAAGAAAGAAAGAAAGAAAGAAAGAAAGAAAGAAAGAAAGAAAGAAAGAAAGAAAGAAAGAAAGAAAGAAAGAAAGAAAGAAAGAAAGAAAGAAAGAAAGAAAGAAAGAAAGAAAGAAAGAAAGAAAGAAAGAAAGAAAGAAAGAAAGAAAGAAAGAAAGAAAGAAAGAAAGAAAGAAACTCCGTTTTATTCAGTGAATTGACTTCATTCCCCCTCCATGTTTCCAGTTCTTTGTAAAGATATTAATTATTCGTGAGTATACTTGCGGTACACGGTAAGTGGAGTATTACGACCAGGGAATATGCACTAAAGGTGTTTAAAATATGCGCTACAAAAAGCTCTCAAGTCCAATAAAATGTACTAAAAATGGGAAATATGCGCTTTAAAAAACAAGTTACTTTTATGCAGAAACTTTAAGTGTAAATTGAGTTAGTTGAATAATACCATTGAGCTCGTTCGTACAGTATAAACCATTTCAATAACAAACATATCAATTCTGATTGATTACATTATTTCAAACTAAAAAATTAGTGTTCAAAAAATCCTCAAAATTATCCATATATGTGCAAAAGAAAATCTTTAAAAAATATGCATTTATGTGCGCTATTAAATTTAATTCAAATGTTCCCACAAGGTAAAAAATGCTAGAAATCGATTCCTCAAAGCCACCATACAAAGTCAGGAAAAAATATGGAAAAGCTGAGCTCTGACTATGACAAATCGATAAATTTAAATGCTTTGTAATCGAGTTAATCATATGTTCTGTACGCAATGAGTGAATCAGAATGGCAATTGCATAAATTTTCAAGATTACAAATCACTTATGAGCAAGTGATTTATTTTGCAAATAATAAATTTATATTAAACGTATTTGTAAAAATAACTTCTTTTAGAAATATATTACCACTGCCATGGAGTCCTTTATCAAAATTGATGTGATGTGCCTTACTTGGTTCAGAGAGTAAATTAGGTTATTGCCCCCCACGTGGTCATATCTGCTGTGTTGACAATAATTTTATTATTACATCCTTATCTAGTCAACAATATTACAAGTACTTTCCAAGATTAAAGGAACAAAAAGAAGTTGTTATTCCAATAAATTATTCAACAAGCATTTCAAAAGAGTGGTACGTCGATTTTGTCATGAGATTAACTATTTTTCTCTGTCAATGGTTAGTCAATATGCTTCATATCTGATAAACCAATACTATCACTAATATATAATATAATAAACATTTTTTTTAACTTCAAGGAAAGGATGCTAACTCCCATTTTCACATACAAACACGGAAATACTGAGTTTTTGTCATTTTTTTCATTACTTCGACAAAGATTCAATAATAAACATTATCATTATTAGCTGCAAGGAATCTTTTGCTATGCGAAATTTGAGCAAACGTCCCCATGAAAGTATGAGACCACAGGGACCGTCTCGCGAGAAAATCCCTTTCGATTTCCTGCCTTGAAAAGGATGGTGCAGTGTGTGCATGCGCCGTACGTATATTCCTAACTCGCAAACATCGTCCTCTGCTGACCTTGAACGTGTCCACATTCTCCCTCAGCTGACCCGATTCAGAATTCACAGAATTTCCCTTGCTTCAGTGAAACACGTCAGTTTTCATTTCCTACCCATCAGTTAAGAGTGCTGAGCATTGATTCATCGTAAAACATTCCACGAAACAGTAAAAAATCATGAACGCCTAGCGGAAATACCGCAGACTGGCGGGTCCGCGGCGTGAAATAATTTTTTTCAACCCTCTACTTGTGTTATGGATGGTTTACCGCGTAACACTGAAGGTCAGCTCAAGGACATTCTCTTGGGAGTGCCTATATCCTCGAAGTCATGTTTCTGTACTTCGAGAAAATTCAACTTAGGAAAAAAAGACATGAACTAACATGTGTTTATTAGTTTATTGTATATTAGTCGTAGTAAATTACTTTATTGTCCTCAACGTAGTCTTAGCCCGTTTGTAACAGCTCTCTTGATAATAAATTATCAATTAATATATTTAATTTTATCAGTCTAACTAGCTTAATGTTGGTACAGAACCTTTACTCAATGTAGCCAACGCTTTTACTTCGTCATCGTCCATATGAGTAAGAATATTTGTACCTCGCGTTATGTTGGCAGGTCATTCGAATTTCTGAAAACTTAAATCCATCGCCAACATCGGTCATCAATTCAATGCACTTGCTCTTGTGGCGCTATTCTGTTCTTTCTACCTCGAGCTTGTGGAACGAATATTACCATGTGTCTTAGTTTGTTGTGTTGTTAACTTGCATTTCTTTACAGCAAATAACTGGAATACTTAGAAGTTGGCAATTTGTGTTAGGCAGCCATATTGCATTGTTTTCGGCAAAGTTACATGATTTGGAGTATGCGTGTGGTGTCTGACAGTCCTATTCCCTCGGCGCGATGAGGAGACGTTATAGCAAAGTACAGGATCAGACGTAGAGTAACCCTGTGCGCACATTGAGACGCCTTCGACGTGCGCAGAGCAGCGCAGGGGCAGCCCAGTTTATGAGGTTCCGTGATGTGAATGGGAACAGCGCGAGTTGTGGACCTGCCACAAAAACTGTATCACGTGCCTTCAAAAGGATGATGCAGTGTGTGCATGCGCCGTACGTATATTCCTAACTCGCAAACATCGTCCTCTGCTGACCTTGAACGTGTCCACATTCTCCCTCAGCTGCGTAGGCGTGTCCTACCTTGCGCTGAGCTGCGCTGCGTGTGTCGACTGCGTTTCAATGTGCGATGTGGGTAAGAAACGGTTTTACACCAGAAATTTTCACGCATCCCTCCGCACGGAAGATTTAGTTTAGATCCATAATCCGTCCGTATCGTTGACTGCTTTTTATGAGAGAATTAGATTGTGAGTATACTTTTTGAAATATAGTGATTTTATGTATAACAGCGATAGTATCTTATTAGAAAAGCTGTACAACAATGGAAGTGTGAAGACAAAAATGACTATGAAAATTGATAGAACAATTCAGTGTGTCTCCATAAATGAAAACTCACATTTTAAAAGCAACAAGTACAGTTTTACTCTGAAATATCTTGTGACGGTATACTCGACGTTTTCCTAAAAAAATATGAGTTACACTGACTTTAACGTTCCATTTTTATGGTGAATTTTAAACCTGAGCTCTGAATGAACTTTAATTGAAACACAAGACCATAGCGACACCCAGAAACACGACTGGGTCGCAAAAAATAGGAAACAAAGCTATAGAGGCGTTCTCCATTATCAACGATAAATAATGCGTTCTGAATTATCTGTTTAAAAATTGTAATTGTTCTCCCTCAATTACTTTATCGTATTTTCTGTAGACCTCAAAAGTCATGCAATGTAATTAGGTATGCGAAGAATTGTAATTTAGATTCATCTTGTTAATCTTTAATTTTCTCAGACAGTTAATTTTAAGCAACAAAAGAGACGAACCCAAGAACATTATAACGTAATGTTCCCATCCTGATATTCTATATAGGAAGTGCCAATATTGTTCTACATATTGTTGTAGACAATGTAATGGGGCAATGGAGGCGTCCGAGATAGTGATGGTCTACAGTTAATTATTTATTTACACCTGCACGGTTTACAACATATTTGCCAAATAAGCACTCTGATATTTGCCAAAAACAATAGCGATGGAGGCAATAATAATAGTAACAAAAGTAATAGTAACAATAGTTACAAGCAGATGCACTGTGAGCATAACATCCCAAACACAGAACACACCCACCATAGACGTGAACAACTTACCATACTGAGAACAATTACCGGGTACGGAATGTTTATAATACAGAGCAAAACATACAATTTAAACGCAACCAACAATTTGATAATAATTGGGAGGTCAGGCGAGCTGTTTATAGTCCTCGCTGCGAAATGCAAAGTAAGGAGACGTTACGAAATGGGCGAAAGAGCGGTGTTGTCATATTATCCGCTGTGGAGGGTGACCAAGCGTTAACTCCACCCATTCCAGATGACGTGCCACTGTAACCACACAAAACAATGCTCCATTGCTAACCTCAGGCAATGTTCTTTCGGCCAACAGTTAGAGATCAAGCCCCATGTCCGTCACAGTTGGCATATCGATTACTGCCGGTTCAGCTGATGTAGGCGTCAACATACAGACGTAAACTGACTAAGATTCTTCTAACACGAGTAAAACGTCCAAGTGTCTACAGCGAGAGGAAGAGTCTTCAATCTCGTAATATTGGCATTGGCTACTCGACTTTCACATGTTCTTAATAGCTGTCGAGCCAGTGCAGCGCAACTTAAAGAATAGTTGAAGGAAAAGGTTGCTAATAAAATTGATAATACTATATATTCTGAACTTAATAATGCAATTAATATATGTTTTCGTTTTGTGATTCTTTTGTTTTCAATTTAATTTGTGGAAATGTACGAGATCTGAAAGGGGAAGTCACGCAATAGGGAAAATATTTGATATTTTTAATCTCACGTTCAAGGATGAATGATTTATGGAATACGTTTGATGCGCCTCGTTCTCACCAGAATACTAAATTATCATTTTGCCTTATAGAACAATTAAAGGTAAAAATGAATCAGTAACAACTCCGCAGAGCATATTTAATTTTATCTCATCAATCAATTATTATTAAAAGTATATCTTATCACACTGTCCCAATCTGATACGTTCACGTCCACCTCACGTATCCCATTCCGCACTTGTGAATCTATGAATCTGTTAATCTCGCGAACGAGTCTCGTGGAAGAAGAACGACTCGCGTGACGTCATAGCCAGCTGAGAGAGCAACAGTGATCTGCAGAACGCCACCTCCAGCATCGCATGTAAGCCGCGGGCAGCAACTCGTTGTGGTTCGCAGCTGGCGGTTGTCACGGTGTTCTCATTGACACGGGCGCTGCGACTTGCCTCCCGGTTGCAACGGCGCCGCCGCCGGCTCCCAGGGCGCGCTGACACGGTCCACCAAGAAGAGCGGCCGCTGGGGTGCGCTGAGAGCAAGGCATTCAACAGCAAGTAGTTGCGGATACTGTCGAGGAGAGAGCGTGAAAGTACACAATGTGAAAGTTGTCAATGACGACTGCTAATAACTACAATCGTGATTCCTTGCCTTTTCAAGGTGTGTGCTGCATCTTGAATGGAAAACTTCCATTTAAAACAGCAGAGACATGAATATTCAAGGAATGTACTAATATAGGAATAAGGAAAAATCAATTCAATATACCCAAATAATTAAAAACAAATATTGTGAATGAATGTATGATTTCTTATTACAAGCTTGTTCAATTTTCAAGACGAAAGATGTCAATAAACAGATCGAGTATTATGTGCATCTTACTGTTTCGGCCAACAACATCTTGCACTCCACATTATACCTGGAGAAATAAAGAAAAGTGTAAAACTATTTGAGTAAGAAAGTTCAAGTGCACTTGAACAGTTCTGTACACCAACGAAGAAGATCTCGATATGAAACTTTCACAAGATGGATTTTGGCCTTATATGATAGATAAAATTAATAAATGTGTCAATTAAACATAACTAGGGTATTGAAACCTTCGAGAAGAAATAGCAATCACGACCTACCTCTAGAGAATACCTGTAGCAGATGTGCTCAACAAATGTCTTCATAACCTTAACGAGGAACTCAACCAAAGCTCCTTAAATACATTAATTGCAACTTCAAATACTTCTTTGGAGAAAACTGGAGGTTTTGTGAACGTATTGCTTGAATCTTCTGTGACTTTTAATCTTAAAATGTTCATTATCTGTGTACCCATCATAATTTCATGGAAAGAGCATAGGCTTCTTTTATTTATTTTGACTATTTATGTATCGTATAATTGGATGTAAGGGGAGACTGTATATTGGAAGTGTGCTCCACCTGGGTCACCAATAGGTCTGAAGGGGTATGAGATAGACTTTAACTACAGGACCCTCTCAACCTAACTCCCAGTTCGTGAAACTTCGCTGGGCATCATTGATTTCATGCTGTGCAGATGTCTTTCACCAGTCCCGAAGTCCTCTAGTATTCCAAATAATCTTATGATGATTGCAAGTCACATTGCATCCGGTCGTGTGCTTATCGTTCAACCCCTTTTTAAAGTATTTCCTATTACATAATAAGAACGCCAGCAGACAGAATCAAATTTCTATTTAATACTACATAAATAATAACACACTTCTACGAACGTTATGTCTCTTAAACATTTTCGTCTGAGGAGCAAACGAAGTAAAAAATTAACCAAAAACTATATAATTGACAGCACGTATGGCAGAGAATGTAATGAATATCGTGTTGCTTTTTCTAGGGATTCGTTGAGTTATTGTGGAAAAAGAGACGCGAGAGCGAATAATCTGACACTTGTGTAACTTTGGATGGAGGTATTACGTTTTTGGTGTCGGCAAGGAATATATTTTAATAGAACAATTAAACAAAAAAATACATCATCCAACTTGTTTTCAACTTTTAAAATCCTTCATTTACTTTATAGTAATAGTTAAATTACTTAACGGATAAGTCCAGTGTTATTTTCATCCTTCGTTTGAAAAATCTACCTATCGGTAATTTCAGATTTTCAACATGTATAGACGCAATGTTCAATTTCACGCCTAATTATTGTGAAATTCTGACGAACGGTAGTGTTATCCAGTCTCTGTGTTCCGTAGAGATGAAAATACATTTGCGCTCCGTGTGGCTGATCAAGGAACTTTCACTCTGATGAAACTATTGTACCTCTTCGACAACTTTGGGCGCCGCGTACCTAAGCGGAGATTTACTGAACGCTTGCACCGCACTTGAACGAACACACACGTAGAAAGCTGGTTTGCCGCCGGCGCTTGTTTTGCTTTACAGCGAGGCGCCTGTGACAAACACCGACCAACTTGGGCGTGGACACGACTTCCACGAAGCTAGTTGGTTCCTTGCAAGTCGACTAGCAGGAAAGTACCTATCGTACTTGCTCGTCGGTGTTGTGATTTAGCTTAGGTACTTTGAGATTATACTACAAGACAATTGGGTACTGAATAATTAATAATTTTTTATAAATTATGTGTAAAAATAGAATTAAGTTCGATGGCGGAAATATTATAAACACAAAATGTCTTGAGAAAAATGAGAGTTCATCCCATTAANTTTTTATAAATTATGTGTAAAAATAGAATTAAGTTCGATGGCGGAAATATTATAAACACAAAATGTCTTGAGAAAAATGAGTGTTCATCCCATTAATAGATGTGTTTAGATATAATGATAAAAAATCAGATATTTCTTTAATAATAATAATTTATTAATCTGGACGTGAGCAATGCTCGGTGGCAGATAGAGAAGAAGGCATAATAAAAGTATACATGATACAATATAATAAAGGGTTAAATAAAAAATATCAATAAAATACACACACACACAAACGATATAAAAATGATTAGAAAATTAGTACACAAGGTTACAACGAGAAAAAAAATAGATTTAAGAAATTAAATGTCTACATTAAGCCCATATGCGTGTACATTCACATACATACACAAACACATTTTCGCTTACAAACAGATACAGAAACACATACGTACAAAACACGTTTATACGTTCCCTTGCTTGCTTCCGGAGAGTAAATTAGTTTTTTGTCCTCCACGTGGTCATACGCAGACTTTACTGCTTTTTTTGACAATAAATGTATTATTATTATTATTACAAACATGCTCAATATACACATATATTTCAATGATATGATAGTGCTAATTGTAGTAATAAATGATGTGTACTAGAATTTTTTGTGAAAAGATCCTCCTTTCTACCAGTACTTAAATAATAATTTCTTATTTGCAATAAAATATTCTTAAAATACCTAAAATACCATTAAAACGTCATTTGAAGAAATATTACTATAAAGAACAGCAAATAGATTTTTCGAAGAGAATACTCTCTGTAGTATATTAATGCAAAAAATTCAGCTCAATAAAGTAAACATTTAAGAAAGAGAAGGCACAAATTGCGTGTATCCTATAATTTAATTTATCTGATTCCCATATTTCGCAACAGTCTCTAACTCTGCTTGACGAATTTTAGCAAGGTTTATATAATCCTTGTTCTCGCCTCAATAAAGTTAGCACACCCTCTTTATCAAACCAAAACAAAACAAAAATTACCTATATGTTAGTACTAATTAAGTACAATTTGCACCAAAAAAGTTTTTTTTGGTACACGAGTGATACACCCATAATTGCAATTTAAACAGTGGGGGTGCTGACTTGATATCAAGCTAGCACCCCCACATTGACGTAATAGTATCATTTTAGGATTTTTATTAGATAGTAAGTTTTATTAGGTTTTAATTTCTAATTAGTAACAAATGTTTTTTATAAACGAATTACACAAAAGTTGACAGTTTTGCAAAATAAATAAATGGAATCAATTCTACTACGAAAAATAAGAAACTTTTGTATATTACTTTTTTCATAAAATGCAAATTTTTATTGACAAATGTTAATAAAACCAGGAAGAGTGCTGGCGAGAAATAAAGGTAGCACCCCCACATTGACGTAATAGTATCATTTTCAGATTTTTCAAATATTTGAATTGGGTACAATTTAGTACACACAAAACAAAAATTATTAATTAGTAACAAATTATTTTTTATAAACAAATTTTTAAAAAGTTAAGTTTTGTTAAAAAACTTTATGGCAGCCACGAGTTTCAATGGCAGTTTTGATATTAAAAATGCATTAGCAGTGGAACTATTTTCATCAGAGAAAGACTGCTTATATTCATTGTGACCTGAACTTCCATCGGATCCTTAATATGTGCCAGAAACATTCTGTAACTGTTTTGTATTAATATTCTCATTACCATTATCTTTTACACTCAGATTCCAATGATCCAATAACGACTGTAATTGAATTTCGGCTTTTGTTTCAGTGATTTATGCTTTTGGGCCTCTAAATATACCGTTTTGAGAATTATTAATTTTTTCTGCCTCTCTCATTGTGATCGTGGATTGTCATTCAATAATGCGAGCAAGCTTTTTTTGCGAATGTGTTTTATGGCAACACACAAATTTTTTATATAAGTAGCGCTCAGTAGCAGACTTTCATTGTTGGCATCAATTCTATACATTATAGTATGTTCAAAACAATGCAAAACTAAGCGATATGTCACCGGATTAGTAACTTTCTAATCAATATACACCTGCCCCCTATTTCTAAGGATTACGTTCCACGCGTGCCATTGTTAGATTTACCAAAGATTTAGTGCACATTAACTTTTATGTTTGGAGGTCTACTCTACAAGTTGGCATATGATTTGATTTAAAAATTTGACTTTTATTTTTTGCCATTTGGTCGGCATTTTGACCAATGTGCGGTGTTTGTCCCACGCAAGTCTCATATGTGTTAAAGGATGAAAAGGATTGTTTTTCCGCAGTCGAGATTTAGACTTTCCGGAGTCGAGAATTAGAGTTAAACTTTCCGTGCTTCAAGATGAAGATATATAATGTTTAACTGAGTTTTTCTCAATAATTTGGATATGGGTAAAAAAGTTGGAAGACCGCGATTTCTGGATCATAAGCGAGTCGAAAACGCCGGTTTAGAGAAACGGAATCAATTATTTAATTCATATGGTTCCCTCGTAGGCAGGACAACCAAGATTTGCGAGAAGTAGGAGAGGAATTTCTTCATGAGTGCTGCTTTTCTGCATGCCTTTGATGCAAAGAACAAAGATAAATTAAAACAAGAAATTTTGGGTGAAAATTTCATCGAGACGCTAAACTCTACGATTAGTGATGATTCGGAGAATGAGTCAAGTTCTCTTGAGGATTATGTGATTAAAAAACAAGTAAATATTTATAACAGTGAACGGGAATTATTGGAAACCAGAACATACAAAAGGTAAATAAGTGATAAGATTTTTACAACTTGTTTAATTATTGTTTTTAAATATACAATATACACTAAGAGTTTTTGATTAGACCTAAAATGCACTTAAATTTTCTTCTTCGGGTATTTTTATTGGATGAAATAACAATTACTGTAGAATAATGTAAAAAAGCATGTTATCAAACCTTTCACATACGTAAAATATCTTATGTTGATGGAAAGAAGTTCATCTCTTCAAAACTATTGAGGAACAAATTCCCTAATATACATTAGAAATTCTTGAAAACTTTCCGAGCAAAGACTACCAAACAGATTGAAGGTTCAGCCGATAATATATACCCTTCTAATATAAAATTGTATCTGGCTCATCCAAATATAATCTAATTTTTACAGAATGAAGCAAACAGAAGAAACATTCCATACCGCACGTATAAAGTTGTTACGAACTAATAGCCATTCGCCGTACACATAGAGGATATGTGGGGACTTATGTTTCAACGAGCTAAAGAGATAAGATATGAGAAGAGATTCTTGTACAACACGTCTCAGATTCACAAATACACATTTATTACATTTTAACAAAGTATACATTTAGTTTCCTTAAATTACAGAAGCAGAATTACATAAATTTTCTCCTGAATTGCGAAGTTGAAATTGGTTGTTGTGTGCAACCAATACTCCGAGAATAATGGCTTCTACGGAGTTACAATTGATAAATTAATATCAAAGCATAAACAAATGTTTATGAAAAATCCCCTTAAATAACCCTTTCCCCAGTTAAAGCAGAATTACGATATGATACATTGGCAAATTTGGGGTGCGATCGCATCTGATCTGCACTATAAAAAAACCCTCGCTGGACTCACGTTTTTGAGTGCAATCCCGTAACATCCTTAAAGTTTATTTACAATAGTACCTGCTTAGACATTGATAGCGGTTATAACAACCATAGAATTGTGCAGGATTTTGAGGTGTATTAGATCAAGTGATTCTTGAATCTAAATGCAGGTCTCGTTATTACGAGAATAAATACTTAGTAAGTTGAAGTGCTTCTTATTGGTAGCCTTCCTCCGCTGCCATGGCCGCATTGCCGAGGTCTTCTGTGGAGTAGTCTTCCTCGTGTCAGCCTTGTAGCGTGGAAGCAATAACTGAAACTAGAAAATGTTCGTGAACAAGTATGTTCAATNATGCCATGTATTGAGATAGCGCAGCAGTTGAATGACTTTATACAGAAAGTCATGTTCCAAAAAATGCCTCGTATCACAGATACATTAGTATGTTCAATTATTCGAAGAGTTGCTACGAGCAGATGAGTGACTTGGTGTCACACGGCACGGCGACATGTCCCCAGAGTGTCATCACGTGGTGGCCCCTGAAGTAAGACTGCAGAGAGAGTGGCTTGAACGCGGCTCTTNTATGTTCAATTATTCGAAGAGTTGCTACGAGCAGATGAGTGACTTCGTGTCACACGGCACGGCGACATGTCCCCAGAGTGTCATCACGTGGTGACCCCTGAAGTAAGACTGCAGAGAGAGTGGCTTGAACGCGGCTCTTTATATAGCCGGCGCACGGAACGTTCACATGGAGCGTGTTCACTAATTCAGTATCATGGAACTTGCAGTTGACAAAGAGATTATAGTTTCAAGAGAATATCTATATTCAATGAATACTTATATATTCACAGAGTAATCATGCACATGGAGTAAATAATAAGCTTCTCAAAGAACACCAATGATTTAGAGTTTGTGATGGATGAGAATCATATGGATGAGCATTTTACGAACGTTTTGGTTCGTAACATAATTATAAACCAAATAAGTGGCAACTCTTAATATCCAAGAGACTTGAGGAAAGAGGGTTTAAATGTGGTTTTCAATTTAAAACCCACAAAATTTATTCAAATTCAAACTCGACAGTTTTCAATGGAATTTGTAATTGTGGCGACACTTTGCGTGGGGAGATTCTGTCATTAAAAGGAGAGGTAAGTAAGATTACATGTTATATTTCTGAAAATAATAACAATGCAGGAACAGGATGTGGAAAAAGGTATTTAAAAGGAGAAGAAAGGCGAGAGGTAGCCAATCACCTTATTGAAACAGGAATTTAATAATTATTGGGAATTAATGCTATCAAAGCGTTGGTAACAAAAGTGTAATCAACCCGTGTGATTACCTTCGGCTCATGATGCCAATGTCATACTTGTTGACGATCTTCTTTCGCACTAGTTGCGCTATATATTATGAGTACATTGTTTGCAAAAGGGGTTTAACATTTTCAGTTACAATCATAATTTCCTCATAATTTTTACTGAGAAAATAACCATAGCTAGTGCGTTCGATCCTAGTAACTGCTCAAGCAGTCTACTAACATACCTATGGATTCGTAAATACTAGTTTTCTCCCTTCCCCCAAGGGACTTAAATCTAGTAAGTACGTGTTTGGCAAAGATGGGACCCCGAGCTGAGTCTGGCATTACTTTCACTTACTTGAGCAAGGCGCCTTCCTTTCTCTTCCCTGGCCATCCTTGGTCACCTCTTGTTCTTTTCGATCCCGACGCTAGTAGGTTGCGAGCGCTAGGGTATCTTTCATTTACCTCGTTGTAATGTTTTGATGTAATGATACATGTTTTCGATATGTTGTAATTCAGGAGGGTTTTTAGTGGGTATGGTTGAGTCATTCAGCGAGTCCCACACGCGGGGAGAGTCATGTTGGCTCTCCTTAGTGCGTAACTGCATTTTCCCTACCTGTACAAGTTTTAAGGGCTCGATGTCGACGAGCCGTAAAGCCCCACACACAAAAAACGTACACATCATTATTGATTATTAATGAAGTAATATTCATAATATATAATTATTAAGTTCCATAACTCACGGAAAATATAAATGTTTTAAAATGATTTAATGTAATTATAATAATCTTTCTTCCAGAACTAAATTCATTCTGCTTTTTTATGAATTAATTTTTTTTTCTATTTAGGTAATGGAGGCTCAAAATACAGAGTTGAGCAAGCAGGTAAACTGATGAGTTCAGGAGCTAAGACTGAATCAACTCTTTTACCTAAAAATACCATTTTGAATCAGGCCAAATGTGAAGTTATAAGAATTAAACAAACCGATAGAGGTCCGATAATGGCATTTACAAATACAACAAGAAATATTCAAGTGTATCATCCACAATATTGGAGCAGAACCGTTTTTTAATGATTATTGGAGTAACACTGAACTTAATATTTACAGAGAATATGTGAGAAATAATGAAAACCCGACCATATATTTAGATGGGACAGGAGGATGTGTGAGGAAAATTATAATGCCAGATAAAACCAAATCAGCGCATATTTTTATATATGAAATTGTACTTCATATTAGAGGTTTGGATGAACACAAGCATTTTCCTGTGGCCCAAATGTTGACAGAATGCCAAAAAA
Source organism: Laupala kohalensis (assembly GCA_002313205.1). NCBI lineage: Eukaryota > Metazoa > Arthropoda > Insecta > Orthoptera > Trigonidiidae > Laupala > Laupala kohalensis. Next base: position 53,426 of record NNCF01128470.1, read on the forward strand.
ACTTATCACATTAGTTTTTGTTTGATGGAGTGGAAATCATCCGGTGCTCCACCACCTCATGAGGCAGTTTGTGATTCCTAAAAGACTTTCTTACTCGCCCTGATAGATGCTTTTACTCCTTGTAAAAGTATCAACGAGTATGCTGACACATGCAAACGTGGTGTTTTACCAAAGTGCTGCGTAAGAATAGATGTAGCCCACACTATTAAAATGTATGCAAATTTTCTAAAACATAATCATTTGAGCATTATATATTTGTTATTGGGAGCAACAGGGCTGTTAAGTCTGGCACAAAACTTTGATGATGCCAAACTTATTTTAATATTAACAGTATGTGTAAATGAATATAATGATCCTCTGACATCTTGTGCAGTGAAAAACATTAAAATCGTTGCTGATAAAATCTACGGATTCCTATATTCTATTGACAAGAAATGATGAAGTGGACGAACATTTAAAGAAGTTACTTTTTTTTAGTAAACTTCGATCGAATGTATTAATTGTTCATTATTTTCACTTGTATTAATAAGATTTGTTTGTGTATTTTTTTTAATATTCGCAGATGACGCAACTGATGAAGATGACAAAGATGATTGTTCAACATGCCTCGAATGGGCAAGGGAAATTGATGAAGAAATTTTTAAAAAATTGGACGAATCTGGAGATGATGTCAATGCGCATCTAAATCATGGTCTGGCAGATAAGCTTATAAAACATTGCTTCACTTAGCCACTTTGGTCATGTGTGGTTCGTTTGTTCGGTTATGGGAGGATACCGGCGAGTAGTGCTCCAGTAGAGTCCGAATTCAATGATTTGAAAACACGTTTTCAAAAATGAATTGCCACTCCGTGTTGACGATCGCAACATTCTGATTAGGGCAAATATGCTTCAAATGGATTCAAAGAAAATTTGCAATGAAAAAATTTAATTGATACGATTGACTAAGATATTGATCAACATAATAATGATATATGCCCAGAAGCATTGACTATTCTTCAATATGAACAACCTAACAATATTGTGATTCCAGAATCTAGGGTAAATATTGTATTTCGCTTTTGATATTTAATGTCATTATCTAGCTTCTTTTTTTTTTAAGATGCAAAAATTAGTTTGGTTGTTTTGGGTTGCGTACATTGCAATTTTACTTATTAAATTAGTAATTAAATATCATATAGAATTTATAAAAGAAATATTTTCTATATTTTCCACCTCCAGAGTACCCAGCTTGTCGTGATGGACGTTTTCCCCCTGGCGGTCATAAATGCATCTTTTGCACAAAATCTGTTCACATTTTGCCGTGTTGTTCCTTCCTCCTTGAAAATGAAGAAGGATACGGAGAAAGGAGAATTTGCCTGGATTGCAAAAACATGGACCCCCAAGTCGTTACTCAGATACTTGATTCCAATGCATCTGAAAACTGGAGAAATCTGGGAACTGGACCACAGAAAAAGAGTGCCAGATGCATTAATGGAGAATTCAACGAGTATGATTTTGTTTTGCATAAGAAGTTGCATAAAATTCCATTATTAAAGAATGGGAATATGCTTTCACGAACTCCAGTCCATATACAAAGCGAAAGCTACACATTCTCAAACACCTGTGCGTTTGATTAATTATTTCAAACACATCTCGTTACTGAAATGAACAAATCATTTATTGACAATATTAGCAACCTTGACCCTTAAAAAAAAAAGATATATGATATTAGGTATTACATCTTCCTCGTACAGAATTAGAGGTGCAATATTACTAAATGAGAGTTCTACTACAAAAAGGACTTTGACAAGTAATTCTTTCAAAATAATTTGTACTTCCAATGTTGGCTTGCTGGCGTCTTCTCTGTTTAAGCAACTTCCTAGTATAACAAAACGACAAAGTTGCACGGGAGGATGTGTTTCAAATGATACAGAGCACGATATATTGATAACTCTGCAAGGATCGGCATCATCCAGTGAAGATCAATTTCAAAGGGAACTGAGAAAAACTATTTTAGACAAGACAAAGGATAGACCATGTGGAATCCCAGGTTGTTAAAACTCGTGTAAACACTCCAGGTATATTTAAATTCATCTTAAAATTCTTATTTTTCAACCAATAATATTTTTACGTACAATTCATATTTTTTACAGCTCCATTTATAACACTTGACTTCCGTCCAGACAGTTGTATCCAAGAAAACTACGTCTTGATGAATTTGTGCCAGAACTAACGCTCCCAACCCTAACCAGGGGAACACATTCATTAATAAGCGTAGTTGAGTATATGACACCTCGAAGACCGAAGATTTTGACGGAAGTAGACGTCAGTCATCATAAAGCATACCGCAGAGTGACAAACAACAGATGGATCGAGTTCGACGATTTCCAAAACAAACACAAATGCGCATGTGTCATACCCTCCATTGTGATTTACAGGAAGAACACTCTAAAAAACAATGTATGCTAGCGATGTAAATTAAAGCATACCTTATATGATTAATACATATTTGTAATGATTCAACATTTTACGTTCCTTCTAATTTCAAAAAATATAGTTTTTAGAACTAATTTATCCTTTGATCAAACAAATCTAAAATATTATTCTATTAGAAGCCAAAATTTGATTTCCGAAATACATCTTAAGAATTGTATTGAATGCGCTCATAAGTACTTAAGTAAATAAACCGAAATGCAAAAATAACACATCTTGTTTTTTATTCGTGCGCTAAAAATCGAATGTTTTTAATGATTTTTTAATTTATTGCATTTTGTTGAATATTTAACGGCATGCAATATTATTCACCTAGCGCAGTCCCACGCTGTATGCTTATTGCTTATTATTATTTATTACATTTTCTCATTATTATTATTATTATTATTATTATTATTATTATTACTATTATATGAATGAAGCTCTCAAAAAAAATTTTACATATATAATACTGGAGAAGAGGAAATAATATTAAAAACATCAGTTAAAAAATTTCATCCAAGTTGAAAGTTTAGTTCATTTAAAAACGAAATACCACTCACGCCCTGCCTAACTTACTATTTTATTGACAAACCAATAACGAAATATCTGGAACTATTTAGCCTACGAACTTGAAATTTGACAACTAGATTCCTTTTAGGGTGTAGACATCCGCTAAGAAAGTATTTTACGAAAATCCTACCATAACAGGGTGAAATGGGGATTGAAATGTTTTATGTATGTATCCCACCATAACTCTAGAGTACCTAGAGCAATTTCAGCCAAAATTGATACATATATGACTGACTAACGAACAAAAATCACCGTGTGTGTAAAACATCCCTGGTACTCCCAGGGAGAGGGTGACAGATCCGATTTGAAACTGTATTTTTCGGTATCGTTGAGATGGATAAGGAACCCCCGATGTTTTGTAAGCTCACTATCAGTTCGCATTAGATATAATATATCCCTAGAATACTTGGGTTCTCCCTGGTAAATAACATTTATTAACATTTTTTCAATAAAAAATGGGCAATTTACGGAAAAAAGTAATGGAGTAAAAGTTTCATATTTTTGGACGGTGAATTGATTCCATTCATTTTTTTCTCGAAAAACTGTAAACCTTTTGATCATTTGTTTACAAAAAATTGTTACTAATTAGAAATTTTTGTTTTGTCTGTACTAAATTGTACCAAATTCAGATATTTGAAAAATCTGAAAATGATACTATTGCGTCAATGTTGGGGTGCTAGCTTGACATGAAGCCAGCACCCCCACTGTTTAAATTGCAATTATGGGAGTATCAGTCGTGTACAAAAAAAAACTTTTTTGGTGCAAATTGTACTTAATTAGTACTAAATTATAGGTTAATTTTTGTTTGGGTTTGATAAANATAAAATGGGGTTGTGGTCTTTTTCTCTGTTGTGAGATTCGACAGTTTACTACGCAATGCACGCCCTGGAGATTATCGACTTGACCTTGTTTCCATTAGAATATGAGAAACATCTACGAAGAGCTCTCTATACCTCTTCCAATATTTGGATCCCGCGTTTGTGAGCGAACACTTCGCCAAAAATTGCATTGGGCAACTGCACTTGATTGAACTTTATTTTCTTTACACGGTCCTGTTTCCTCGCAATTTGCTTCCAATTGCTACTCTGTACGAGGAAGACAAGTATGAATTGAAAAATGATATGTTGTTAAAGGTAATTACTGAAAAAGTTTCTACTAATCGGTAATCGATTAATTGCTTTCTTTTGTACGATTATTATTTATCGATTTTTGTCGCAAATGAATCGATCAGCGTTTCAGAGTAATTTTACATTTTGTCATTGAAACCATCGATTTCTGTCGTATCTCATTGTGAGTGAAAGAATACAACGTAGAGTGAGTCCAATGTGGGATTTTTTTGCTGTTAATTTGTGAAATAGAATAAAACGAAACCAGATAGTGAAACTCTTATATTTATTTTCTCTTATTTAACTATTTTCTCTCTCATATCTATTTTCTCTTATTTATTTTATATGCAAATAAATGGAAAAGAAAAATATATTTTTAAATTAATAAAAAAATTATAATAATTGGGTCATAGAAACGAATAATTTCATCACGACGGAAAATAGTCTGAACATATTTGATTTCCAATGAATCGCATGAAATAATCGATTGTACTAATAGTTGACCATTCTTTGAAAAGTGGAGAACGTCGTGTCCATGCACATGGGTTGACGTCGGTGATGACATGTGCTTGACATGGGATGGGTCCGTGCACGGATGACGTCCATACACAGAGAAGAAATAGAACAGTCAAAGGTGGAGTTTTCATTACTTGATTATTTAATAAAAGAAAAATCCGTTTACATTTCGACTCTCTTCCGAGAAAGTAGTACAAAAGTTATTGCCGCACTGAAAAGTGTAATTTTAAGAGTCTTTTTACTGCGACTTATCCGTTTCCTTGAAAAGAAAAACAAACAATTGCCTTGAAAAAATGTGTTGTAAAAGATGTGTTTCTGCTGACCATACATTACATGGAGATCTACAAATCCGAATATATTTGTAACTCTGCACAAGTTCAGGAATTCTATATATCGGACATTCTGTTTCAAGTGACATGATTTGTAGCTAACTCTCTCCGCGAGAATCTCTCCTCTATTCATTGTGAAAAAAATACATCAATGGCGTTACATATACCTACTTACAGAAAACCACGTCACGAAAAATTTCACGAGAGAAAATCATGAGAGACTTGCTGGAAAGTCTCTTACCTGCATCATCAAACTAGAAATATCTTGACATAGAATACGTTCGAAAAACTGTCTGGCCCTCAAATGTACGAAAAAGAAATACGTACGGGTGATGAAGCTTGAATCTACTTCCTCGGAAGTGTGTTAATTACACTATTTTGGGGCATACATTTACACAACAATATTTTACCGTAATATACCGCTAAAATAACTCAAAAAGTAACTAACGATAAATATTTATCAGATTGCAACTTCGTGGTAACCTCTCAACATCAAGAATGTTTTTCCAATAAATTTCTCTCAGAGTCCAGAACGACAAACTGAAAAACCGACGGTATCATATCGGGAGTGGTTTCCCAGGGAAACTGATATCTCAAAGGTATTAAAAAAGCTGTTTGAATGACAAAGAAAAAAATAGGTTATGTAGAATTTACTATTCTTGCTCTTCTCCAGCCATATCTGAATTTTCTTTTCAGACGCAGCTTTCCTACAACTTCCGTCTTATGCCGGCCGGCCATGCGCATCCGACCGAGCGCGCGCCCACGAGATTCAATCCCCCGCCACATCTCGCCAGCGTCTCTCCCCGCCCCCACTTCATCACCACCTCTCCACAATATCTACTCCAGCAAACTCGCTCCAGCACTCGACGCCGCGTTCCAGGCGGACCCTGGAGTATTTCGGGGCTCTCTGGCGACGCGGCGGCGCGCGGCACGCAGCGTGCACGAAGAGGTATCGCCTCCATTGCCACTGCGCAGGCGCCTCCATCTCGTCGTCGCCCTCACCGCAGACAGCGACCGCAGAGACCGCAGAGACCGCTCGTACCGCAATCGTTCGAGCAACCGTGACCGCCTTCCGAGAGCATCGCCCCGCCATCGTCACCTTCCACCACCCCCATCGCCTCACCGGCGCCTCGGCCTCGGCCGCCGCGCGAAGACTGCGACCACTGTGAGCGCAGGCGCTCAAAAATACGCAAGACGTGGGATAGTGACCGAAGAGGAATATGTACTACGCCAGGAGAAGAAGCATTTGCTCTACTCGGTTGCACTCCGGTCCCTGCATGCGCTCAGACAGTGAGTGCGGCGGCCTCGACTAGTGCGCGGACGACAGACACAGCGGGAGGTATAACCGGCGCAACATAACTCCCGCTCTTTCTGCCGAGCCGAAAGTGATGGCGCGGGAGGACGGAGGAGTAAAATAAATCTGAAAACATCTCTCATTCAAAGCGAAGGGTCTACTAATCCGGGGCACACCTTCCGCATTACCCCACCGAGTACGACGAAGGGCAATCCAAGGTACGAACTAGTACCTCCAAGGGGTGGTGAAGCCGTTTTCGTGGAATGTGCGACCATCCTAGTATGAGACTACTCCATAGTTTGCGGACCGGGCGAGAGGGGGAGTTATGTTGCGCGGCTTATAACAAGCGCGCGCATTTATTCGCGACAACGAAATGGAAAGAGAAATAAATGGAGTAGAAGGAAATGCTGAGACACAATCAATGGAAATAACTACTTCAACGAGACACTACATCAACATAATCTTCTACCTCGCAAAATGAGAGTTTGCTTTCAGTGATAATGACTTCGACATGAAAAGAATTAGACATGTAATAGCAAGTTCATTCATTTCTAATGCAAATAGCAAGACATGCAGATAGCAAGTTTATTTATTCCCAAACAGCTTCTCAGACATCACCCAGCATATCTACGAAATCGTAAATAATTATTTCAAACACGTACACTTAAGACACAACTTAAATAATTTAGTAATTTCTTTGCATTTTCTTGTCATGAAAATACGCACGGTGGTGCCGATGGTTTCCCCATTCTATTTTATTATGTATTAGCAAGTTCAACGACGAATACGATGTGAAAAAGATAAACAAGGATCAAATGATACAAATTGTCGAGACAATTTTGTTATCAGCGAAGAACATTGTTTTCCGTAATCAAAATGACATTTTACGCATTGTATCTAAAATGATAAAAAACCATACAACTATCTGGCTTTAACTGCAGCATGTAAGAGTCAGAATTTATTCCAAACCATGCACTTATTACGTTTGTAAACGCACGATTCTGTATTTTGAATTTCGATTATAGTGGAATGAATAGGAAACATTCACTTTTACTGGGAATATTTTGAGAAAACGCACCTCACCTGGCTTCAATGGAATGACATGAGAGTATATATTCTCAATAGATATTTAATAATATGATACATTGATTAAATAAAATGATGAATTGATATAGTAAATTGATAGGAATCACCATTGATATGCAGTAATAAAATAGTCATAATTGAGAGTAGGGAGGCACCTACATTAAGCTAGCAAAGCAATTGTAGTTAAATAGAATATTAACATAATAAACAATTAGTGCTTATTAAGTGCACAAGAAAAAAATTAAGTCCATTGTTCTTTCAATTGTTATTAAATTGTTTGCTGACTTAATATTAAGCCAGCAGAGCACTTCAAAAATAATAAAATATTCCAGCATATGTGAATGAAACTCAAAAAATATTTTAGGTCTCAATTAGTGCTACAAGAAGAATTCACATCTTTTTGATCGCAAAAACTGTTATAAACAAATCACCTAAAAATAAAAAATAAGAAAAATTGTACTCTCAAATCTTCTACTCTAAGAAACCAAAAATATTACGTGTTTGTAATAAACAGTTAGTACACATTATATACTTATTTAGTGCACATCAAATTAATTTAGTGCAACAATATTTTAAAAATATTACCAATTTTGCTGACCAATTAAAGCTAGAAAAGCAAAAAAAATGCGAATTCTGTTATAAAAATCAGCAGAAAATACTAAATATTTTAGTGCTCAATGTGTACCACAAGAAAAAAACACATTTGATATAGATTTATAATGTTTGTAAACAAGTACTACTCCAAAACGAAAATATTCATGAAAATATTGTATTTAAATATCGTCCTCTTTATAAAAGAAAAAAATTAATATAATTTACATTATAAAATTAGTTTACATTACATTCTTGTTTAGTGCATATCAAAAATATTAAGCGCAACGATTTAGGAAAAGTTAACCAACGTTATCTGTCAACTATTAATTTTTTTTGTGAACTTCTTTCAGACATTCATTTAAATAATTATAACATGTAATATTATCATATAATCTACAATGTTTTTACGAAATTAAATTTAAATCGCCTTTTCCTCATGTTAGGTGGACTTATCTTAGCGTAAATAAGAGTGATAATTATGAATATAGAAGTACATAAAGGGTATTATCCTAAACAACTTCTAGAATCATTCTGTATGTAATGTGCTTGAGCATACAATGAATGAATGGTATTGAACATCCATTAATTGAAATAAACTTTCCAATTTCCATTTTATTCCAAGAATTTAAAAATTTTAATTTTCTTTGTAAAAAAAATCTACCTTAATGTCTATATCCAAGCACGTGCAATACATGAAATTTTATTCTTTCAAACATACTGTATTGAAAAGTATCCCCTTCACCATTGATCTACACATTTTCACTTAAATACTATTCTTGGTCCCACCAGCACAGACCAAATTCAGCGGTGATGTGCGGTCTCCACTCAACAGCATTTTGAAGCTCCACTAACGATTTAAACCGGGCGCCTTAACGACAGCTTTTTCCGTCATGGCGGCTCTCCTCGCCTCGTATAATTGCGGCATTTTTATTTAATTTTCGTAAACTCTGGTTTCATGGTTGTGGTTTAGTGACGATTCGTCTTCAGTGCATTCCGAGAGCAACCCCTTCGTCCATGGAGAACCAGACACAGGAGGAAGTCCAAGGATTGCTGATCAATGATGAAAAATGACTTATCAAGAGCATTATGGTCTTGCTACGAACACGATTGAATGGCCCGCCTTAACGACCGCTCTTTCCAGCCTTCCTCCCACTCTGGAGTATGGATGAGTGAGGTTGTTGGGATGGGCGGGGAGTGGCCGCGACCTCGCGAGCACTCCAAGCCTTCAGCGGTTCCTCGCCGCGGTTGGCGTGCCCGGCGCCCAGGCGATACCGAGAGGTCTGCGACGTCTTTCGGAACGCGCCGTGCGAGGTGCAGATCAGCTTATACCCAAGTTATAACTGGTATGAGAGATTGCGAAGGCATCATCTCCTAGAAGACTATGAAGGTAGAGAAATAATATTGAAAATTACTTTGGCGAAATGAAAAATAATCTACAGAAAATTGTTCATTAATCTAAAGATGTGATTCGTACTATCTGTAAAACACCGCATTATAATAGTACGATGTATATTCAACAGGACCGCCTATGTGTAGAAACATAATATAGGGATATTTGAAACCCCGTCCCATTCTTATTGCCTATCTACGGACGGCTTACTGAGGATTTTATTTCGGGGGCGGCGGAGGGGGCGGATAACACACACACTCAGATCTACGTGACTGAGGAAGGCGAAGGCCGAAACTGTTTCGTCCAATATGTGAGTGACTTTTTGATGTGATTCTTCCTCTATTTTTTCTATCTGTTAACATGTTAATTACTAGAAATTACTAGAATATGACTTCTAGTACTGCAATAGTATCGCATTATTTTCAAGATTTCCGTATAATTTAAAAAGTTTTTAAACGATTATGTACGTGACTGATGAAGGCGAAAACCGGAACAACTGCAACAAATATGAGAGTGACTTTTGTGTTTTTCATCTTCTATTTATATATTATTATATTTCAGTGTAAATTATTCGGAATAATGAATTTCAACGGAAAGTTCTGAGAGGTGATTACAATGGTTTTTTAAATTTGGAATATAATCTACGTGATCTCCTTGAGCTCACCGTGACCTACAAGGCGCTCAACTTCAACATTAACCCTTTAGCCCCCAGTCTATTAGCTTTAGCTACTCACTGAAGGGACCCCTTCCCCTCCGCACAGCAAGTTGATTGGAGAAGGTCGGACCAGGGGTTTCCCTCTGGGCAAGGAGCGCAAGAATTCCCACAACCCGTCACGTCTCCCATCATCCGATCTTGTGGGTAGAGAAGTACCCAGTCCACTTCTCTACTGCTATCTGCGCTAACAGTAGCCGAGCAACAATCCTGCTCACCGATCGGAGGCCGAAGCTTACTTTCCGTTCCCCACGGGTGGGGGAACCATACTGCCCGGAAGAGTCCAACCCCAGTAGTGGTATCAGGAGCGAACACCTGAGGGCTTTTGCCCCTGCCTGCCTAAGATTCTGAGTGACACACCCCGAAGTTTGTCAGGTTTCCTACCACTTACAGGTTTCGCGTCGAGATTGATCCGTTGCCCAGGTTGTCTGTCTAGTATTGGGTACGGAATTCTAGGAAAGGCGTAGGTCCAGTGGTCTATCAGCAACCTTTACTTGTTTGAGTGGGAGCTCAGCGCGGTAACTTCACCGAATTATACTTTTCACTTTTTAGTACTGCGCGATGACCGTCCCAATAGGTCGCCACATTATAATCCTTCTCATTGTTGCCCTTGATGAGTGATGAGTGATGAGTGGCCGCCGGGATCTCTTTCGAGTTTCTCTACTACTTATCAAGTACCTAAAAAACAGGGCTGTACATTAGGTCCGGTTTGAGAGCCCGCCAAGTAATCTACATGTGCTCCGCCACGATTAATAGGGCTGCTCCTATAACAACGTGGTTGCGTCGGGTCTCCTATTGCGGTCTGCCTACTCGTATTTAAACAGTTCCCTTGTCAACGGAGACAAGTCACCGTTCGGATATTCTCACGAATTAACCTACTGCGTATCGCTCGAAAAGAATCGATCCTTCGCCCAGGGATCTGGGATTGGGTACGAGTAGGCAGACCTTGGTTCAAGGTGAGAGCCAAGCGGTCCACACAACAACACACAACATTCGACGTCGTGGCTACGTCGAGATTCCTCGCGACACTGTTCGTGTTCGATGGGTTTCCCCATCAACGTTGGACGAGTGACCGTCTGAGTCTCTTTTGAGGTTTATACTCGTGTAAGACAGGTTCTCTGTGAATGTTTGACAAGTCATCGTTTGGGGATTCTCATCGAATCGGCCTCCCCCCTTCGTCGCAAGGTCTGATCCGTTGCCCAGGGATCTGGAATTGGGTACAGGGACCTTGGGCACTTGCGGAACCGGGGATTTGGTACTGCAACATGAAATATAATCCACGGTAACAGAAAAAAATATTTAAAACAATATAATCTAATCTATGGTGATAGAAAAAATATTTTTACAATGATACTGATTTGAAACGACATGTTTACTGTGTTGTTAAAGATCGCCATTTCCATTCGTAGACGTATAAAAAATAACTTTATTTTTTGCTGTCACGCAGATTTAAGAATATCGCACGTTGTTCCCGTAGTGTGTGATGTAGCGTAAGAAATGTTGATAGAGCCGAAACACTTTCAAACATCATTGTTACATCATTGTTACATTTCATACGTAACTTGAACCTTTTAGACCGACATTAGTAACTAAGAAAAAATATATATGTACGGGAACACACTGTGAAATTGTAAAGTAGTAGCAGAAAATTAGTTTATTTTCCTCAACTTGCTTATATACAGTTTCTAACTGATCTGTCGGCAATAAGTTATTGGTACAAGACTTGCACACAGTACAGCCAACGCTTTTACTTCGCAATCGTCTATAATGGTAATGATAAGTGTACCTCACGTTATGTTGGCTGTACATTCGTATTTCTTGAAACTTAAATATATTGCCAATACCGGCCATCAGTTCAATTCATTTGCTCATATAGCGCTATTCTGTATCGAGCGTGTGGTAAGAATATTACCTTGTGTCTTAGCACTGAATTTGTATACACATGATGCTATGTATACTATGCATGTACTCGTATACTAAGATGTGAACTTATGGTCTCAAGTATGTAGTGTACTTAACTTCTATATTTTACTGCAAAGTGTCGTTTTTGTGTCTATTATTATTTATTCGGATATTAAGTACATACGTAAGAGCTGTCAATTCGTGTTAGGTAGACGTAGGCATTATTTTTCGATAAAATTGCAATGACTTTGTGTACAGCAACAATTTGTCGAACCTTCTAATTCATCCCTCGGATTGTGGCGCAAAATGTGCGTCGTCCACTCGAAAACGAACTCGGGAATCACTTTCCTGCACTTTTTCTGCCAAGTAATAATCACGTTTAAAATAATATTTTCCTCCGATATTGGAAATAACACCCTCCACACTCGGGTTGCTNACTTAGGCATTATTTTTCGATAAAACTGCAATGACTTTGTGTACAGCAACAATTTGTCGAACCTTCTAATTCATCCCTCGGATTGGGGCGTAAAAGGTGCGTCGTCCACTCGAAAACGAACTCGGGAATCACTTTCCTGCACTTTTTCTGCCAAGTAATAATCACGTTTAAAATAATATTTTCCTCCGATATTGGAAATAACACCCTCCACACTCGGGTTGCTTACCGAACACATGAGCTCCTACGTAATGTACAGAAGAATTGCATAAGTGCACTTTCCTAGAATCCTCAAGAAAAGGAAAACACGATGCTCATCCTTATGAAAAATATTCCCGGAGATTGGCGACTATATTCCTTATGGAACGACCGATTTCATATTTTATTAACTTTAATAAAAGATGTATCATCATGGAGTAAAAAAAGTTACTGGTGATTTGGGTTCAAATGCCGTAGAGAAGCGTATTTATGAAGTTAATGCTTCATTTTCACATTGTGTTGATATTAGAATATACTTTAGGTTTTACACCGCACTAATATCGACACGACGATGTAATTGTATAGATCTTGTATACATAGCGACACCGTGTTTAAAGCAACTGTAAATTTTCGGGCCACTTATATTGGATCCTACTTTCCGTTCACGAAAAGTTCTATTAAAACATAGTGCCCTGTTTCCCATAGTATACGTTCCATCAAATTGTCCCTTCCTTTCCCTTCAACCAATTCGTGTATTATCCGACTCGGGAAGAAAGGTATCACTCTTCAAAGGTGCTGTGAACCCTGTGCTCATCATTCAGCATCAACTCCCAAGAAACACAAAGCAGAATTAAAAAGTGAATTTATGTTTATGTTAAATGTAAATAACAGTCCTGTTTGTATAAACATAGTTGTCGATCGCTAATATTCAATTACGTAAGACTTGAAATCGTTCTTTAAACTATTTGGAGTTTTAACATTCAAACCATTTAAGGTAGCACTGCAAACGTTAAAACACGAGTCATAACAGAAATTGATGCTAACCGTATATCCAGAACTGACACTAATCGATATATTTATGAGTGTTCATTCATGTAATGAATTAAGAAATACACGTTGTCCCAAGTCAGATTATTCAATTCATTTAATCCATAATATTTATCAAAGTAGACTTCCATTGGAGAATGCCGAAATTCAGCGAATGCCGAAATTTTCATACGTCACAGAACGTATGTGGGAAGGAAGGAGTACGGAGAGAGAACAAACAAGTACGCTGTCGAGTCGAGCGAATGGTGCGGATACCGTCGCTGAGCAGTAGGGGTGGGGGGTGGGGGGTCAGTTGGGATGAGGGAAGTGACCCCCCGAAGACCTCACCTCGCCCTGCCTGTCTCAGCAACCGCTTCGCGCAGGGGCTTAGGGGGTTTTTTGCGCAGCTCAAGGGGCTTTCCACTCGGATCGAAGCGCTAAAGAGTTAGTTGCGCCCACGAGCGGCGTCGGCTCACAGACAGAGCAAAGAGGTGGCGGCAAAGCGTTGTGATGTGAAGGTGGACGCTATTAACACGCCATGCGGCAGGCACCCGAACTACTGACACGTTCCCAGTTCTATACGAGGGGGAGAGAGAATAGACCACAAATTCACGATCATATTTGTATGTCATATATCTACGACCATATATTGAAATTTGATCAAAGATTGTGCAATACACGGCCATATATCTTTGATCGATGATATCATCATAGATATGACAGAAATATGACCGTGTGATACCGGCCATAAGGAGTTTTCATTCATGAGTGAAAGAAAAAAGGACGGGATTTACTTGTTGCAGATGAGTGCTTTCATATTTTAAAAAATTCATATTTCAGTAGGGTAATGGAGTGTAAGTGTAAGCACTAATAGAATTTTGAAGAAATCTCAGGTACTAAAAAAGCTAACAACTTACAAATGTTACTACATGTTCTTAGTTCATTAATGAACAANGGCACTAATAGAATTTTGGAGAAATCTCAGGTACTAAAAAAGCTAACAACTTACAAATGTTACTACATGTTCTTAGTTCATTAATGAACAATCACATCAAGTCAAACACAGGGTAGGAAATTTAAGAGAGAAAAAAGGTCAAATGCATACTCTTCGTTCCGTAGTTGGCTAAGAGTAAGCACTGTGAGGGGTTAAGAGTACGCACTAGGAGTACTCCCAAATAAACGGTTCACTACCTTCATAGGTTCTCGTGCCACCTCTCCTTGCACATGCCGAAGTGTAACCTATCACAAAGATCACATCCTGTATACAATGTTGATTCGTCCCCTTCATCCTTGTAAATTACAGCTTAAACTGAATCTGTGGAAGGTTTTGAATCCTCGTGGGATGGTTTTGGATCTTCGTATCTCAATCTACTATTCTTTTTTGTTTAGTCATCTCTAGGTCCTGATTTTTTTTTCTTTTATTTTGTCTAAAAATCATTTTTAAATGGTGAGGAAGCGACAACTTCAAATTTTTGTGCTGATCACTTTCTCTTTTGATTTTTGCCCACCTCTACCTTAATTTGAGGAAGTAGGAAAGTTGTGTTACCTACAATAGTTGTTTTATTCAAAATTTTATTTTGTGGATCTGATTGATTAATTAATTTGATGCTGGAATGTTCCATCGATCACTGATGACGGGGCAAAAAGTTCAGCGTTTACGATATCAGGGTAGAATGGCTCAATTCCTGCAACTTGAATATCCTTTTCTGTCTGCTTATTCTGGGTCTCTCGTGAACTTTTGCGAATAATACTCTATATACCAACACCATTCAGATACATTGTTCTAACTCACATCAATTTCTTGCCAATGTACTGTACTTTGCAGTGATATAAATTTTTTTTAAAAATTATAGGTTTTATATTATGTACTGGAAAACCTTAGCGTTTCAGGACTCAACTTACAAACAAATTATAGAAAAATAATATTTTACCTTGTATATTCCAAATGAAGTTGAGCACAACAATAGCACTACGGTCGATCCAAGTACTGTTATAGACACACTGAGACACCGCTACCGATCGTCTGCAGTGGTACCAACAACTCAAAATTTTCCTGTATTCTCTTACCCGCCTCCATACACGCAGAGTTACTCTACGGATAAAATAAATGAAATATTTTCTTGAAAAGGGGCGCTAAATCTTTTTTTATATTAAAATTTTTTTATTCGCTAAGAGCCAAAATCAATATTGTCTATTTCTCTTACAATTTTTCAACCGTACTTCATTTGAGAAGACAAAAAAATAGCTATCAATAAAAATCCTAACAAAAATAACAGCACCATTTGTCTAGTCACTTACCTACAACGTAGTATGACAATATGGATCAACATGAATGGCCCGACGTTGACGAGCCCTAAAGCCCCACAAAACAAACAAACATGAATGGAATTTTTTTTTAATCACTACTAACAACAGTACGTCAGCGTTTTATTTATAACCCTGACGAAATTGCAAGAACACTTGAGCACGTTGTTCCACATGTACTTCCTAAATAATGTTTTTCAGGTTTTAAATCAGAAACTTATGACACTATAGAAGAATGTAACCGGCAGGGTGAGAAATAGGATTAAAAAGGTTAAAACTACAGAGTACTGATCGTCAATGACTGACCTGAATATACTCCGTTTCTGGAGGTCTTTAGGTTCTTAAATGAGGACACGAAGCCAACTATTGGTCTGCTGACTAGTCTCATAAAAAAGCGCCTCTAGATCCGGCCATATAGTTTCTCTTCCCTTTACTCCTCCCGTTGATATCTTGAGAATGACAATAAGAATGAATCTTATTAATTGAAAAACAGTTGATTTCCAAGAATCTATACTTAGGGTCGATTTTGAATAAATATGACTATAGTGGGAATATATATGTAGTTTGGTCACGAAGGGTTACTGGAATCTTCAAAACGGATTCATAACTTTGATGAATTATGTTATGCAACAGTATTTTTTTTCACTGCGTATAAGAGTCCGTACTATGTACAACGCGGTACTCTGTCTCTGAACAACAAGAAAACAGAGAGAGGATTTACGAAATAAAATTTAAACTATTNCGGATTCATAACTTTGAAGAGTCCGTACTATGTACAACGCGGTACTCTGTCTCTGAACAACAAGAAAACAGAGAGAGGATTTACGAAATAAAATTTAAACTATTTTCGAATTGGAAGGAATTTGGGATAAACCCTTCCAAATGTTTTCCAGATGGTCATCGTGTACACTGTTCACATTGCGTTCCATTTTTAACCTTTTTCTCGCTGGGCTGTTGTATTTATTCCACGAGCTAGAACCAGCGCCATATTTTCTGCGCTAGCAATCACCTGTCTCGCTCTCCGTCCGCCCCTCTCTTTCTATTACTTCAATATCTCCATCTCATTCCAGAGGTTTACTCTCCGTTGTTCTCTCCCCTCTACATCAATTCCACTTTTCCGTTAACAGCTTCCCCAGTGTTGCCACACCGTCGACCGCGACGCTGCCGTTGGCTGTTCCGCTGGAGGTCGTGGATCAATTCCCGGTGGTCGGGGCGACGCCGCGGATCCCGCGAAGGAGGCGATGGGCAGGGACGTGGTGGGGGTCGCGAGCCGCGACTTTTCTCGCGCGTCCGCGCTCTTAGCGCTCGCGACTTCGCGGTCTGCGTGCGCGGCTCGCAAAGAACACAAGGAGGTGAGTTCACACTCGTCATGGCAGCGAGGAGAAACCAGACAAGTGGCGCGCTATGGCGGCGGAAACTTCGATTAAGGCGCTCGCTCGATGCGCCCGCTGTGGGAACAAGGAGTACTATTACGAGGAGGACGATGGTTGAGAAACATACCTCTTCGGGAATGAAACGACGAAAAGGGTTACCTTTATAAAACAACGAATACATCTTTATTTCATATCATTGTTACGGGGTAAAATACTACGGTACGTCTTCCAAAAAATAATGTTAAACAATCCAACCCCGATTGTTCAGTTTTTATTTTATTCATTGTGAATGATAATTTGAAACATTTTATTAAAAGGTAGAAATTAATTATGCCTTTTTTCGATACGTTTCAGTTAAATTACTCATAGATACCATGCACTAAACAACGGAATATAGCGTGTAAAAATTAAATATTATTGTTTAGTTTAGTTGTTTTATATTATATTAAATTTTACAAAAATATTAATTTTTGTGAATTCCGCGCGTTTATACTTCTTATAAGATGGATGATTTGGTGTTAAATAAGCAAAAGGGCATGTATGACGATAACACAGGTATGTTCTTCATAGCATCGCAAACACACTGCAAATAAAACATTTAAATATACTAAATTTATAAAAGCTACATGCGATGGCCGGGAATCGAACCCGGATCAACTGCTTGGAAGGCAACTATGCTGACCATTACACCACCATCGCTGCTTGAAATAAAATACCTCACCTAATAATATTAGCCATTTAATTAGTTTCCAGCTTCACTTAAGTGGATCATTACGTTTGGTCAAACATGCATCTATAATAATAAATTATGTAACAAAATATTATGGAAGAATGCTAACTACGATCAAATATAAAGAATGAAACTATTTGTGGAAAGGGTCTCCGCATACATTTTGGAACCGTAAAGCCTGCAGGAAATTTTGATTATCATACAACTCCTGTAGTCTATTCGAAAGTCTTTTTGAAGGTAGAGACTTGGGTTAACACATATTTTACTACTTGAGAAGGTTTTGAGTTAAATACACATTTTACTATAATACAAATTTTTGAACGACATATTTGACTCATTGGTTCTAATAATTTCAGGTATCGTGGCGACCAGTGGCGGATCCAAAGGCCTTGGGGTAATCGCCACCCCCTACCCGGAATTTAACTTTACTTTGTAAAGTACATAAAGAAGCGCGTCCAACTCGTTCAATATTTGTTCACTTGATTTACAATATCTAGAACACTATTACTAGTTAATATCACCGGGATTTACATCATATGTCACTATTTATCCTTTCCATTGCATTTCGTCCCGCAAGGTAAAGGACTTTTATATGCAGCGCAATGTTATTCCTAAAGGAGTGCATTTCAAAAGAACCATGCAAATACAAGTACAAGACTGAAAACAAAACGAATACTTCCGCTGCCATGTATGTATTTTATTTCCACTATTAATAAAATGGCTGATTCTTGGGAACAAGAAATTATCGAGAGGGGGGCAAAGTTAACAAATTTTCGCCCCCCCCCCTCCCATCATGAACACTTGCTGGATCCGCCTCTGGTGGCGACTTCCGAAATCTTAATTTTTGGTGACGTGGTGTTGTATAAGATACAAGTAATACAAATTAAACTAATCCTTTAATTTGTTTTTTCTTAGCTTCAACGCAACAACAAGTATCATTGATAAATGTGAAGTTAGAAAATCAAATGTATCGCTACTCTGATGAAGTATTTCTCTTAGTTCAAATAACAAAATATTGAGCAATAATCTTATATATTTTATGGCAATAATTTCACTATCGTGCGGTACTAATTCACAATATCTTCCCAGTTTTCGCTGCAAACAACCACCAGCTCCGTGGATCAAATTTTTCCTATAGATGATATTGGAAAATATCTTTGATTCGTTTATTACTGTTTTCATTTGCGTATTTCTGTTATCACGTTTCAATAAGCAAAGGATGGTATTGATAAATATAATTGTTACACAATACAGCTATTTCATGTACGAGATAACTCTAATACGGTTATGTTGGCATTAGCTAATAAGTCTTTTCCTCTCCTTCTTAATAATTTCACTTTTCTGTTTTTCTGTAGTGTTGGCTAATTCTTTAAATTTTACTGACTTTTCGTTAACTTGCTTTTTTAATTCCTTTCAAGCTTTCTAATAAGTTACTCAAAACAAAGTTTCACTATATATTTTATACATTAAAATTATAGCTAGACCAATTTTAGAGTACTGTTAGCACATAGGTCCTAAACAAAGAAATAACAAAAACTCTGGGTTTTAGTTTTCTTTTAACATTTTTATACCCAGCGTCAAACTTCGCGGTATGCTTCCTCGTCAAATAGGGTTGCTATCATTGACGTAGCCAATGTGAGGGAGGGTACAAACGTCGGGTATGAGGGGTGGAGTTTAGCCGAAACGGCCGGTCTTCAGACACAACACACAACGCAGGAAGTTCTCAGCTATGAGAACGTTTGTGTGGGAGATTTTCGTTGCATACTTCAGCACCCCACAAATATATACGAACAAATCTTGTTTCAATATAAGCCATAATTTTTACTACCGCAATAAGAAGTTTATTCTTATTTGTTTTCGTTTATATCTTCCACCGAAAAACGTAAAAATATGAGGTTAGAATAAGTGAGCAGAAAATAGTTTTCTTCGGGAGATTTAGAAAAATAACATTTATGTTTGGCAATGAATTCAACCTAAAATAGGTCGTATTTATTCCTCGTTGACGAAAAAATTTCGATGTGTGCGTTCACTCAATCCATATAGCACTATTTTTTCCCACTTCAATGTTACATCACTACCAACGTCTATAAGTATGTCATACCACAAAAAAGAAAAAAAATCTTTTAACATAGTGTTTCTCGTAACTGTCTAACCAACACGAAAATCGTAAGTAAAGCAATTTGATATTTCTTTGGTCGTATTATTATATTTTTTCTAACTTCATTGTCATTCGTACAAAAGGGGTTCTCGTTCTCTTACCTGTGCTAGAGGTGGGTGGTAGCGGTGTCGGATCTA
>NNCF01128470.1:83755-123918 GCA_002313205.1 Laupala kohalensis
ATACTAAAATATTTATAAAATTTGTTCCCCCCTTTGATTAAGGTCTAGGTCCGCTACCCACAAAGAAATTGAACGTCGCATGTGGTTTTTAGGTTCTGTCACCGAAAAAAATAGTGACGTAGTCAGAGATTCTGACAAAAGTTCCTCGTTTCCCGATTAATCTTTCCCACACTGTTTGTGACTGAAGTATCTGACCCGGTCCATGGTCAATCCATATTGGATGTATTAACTTGACTCGCTGATCATAGGATTCATTTGATTACCCTTTCTGTTTTTGTCATAAGGATTCATCGTCAGTCTCCTTTCGATCTTCTAATTCCAGTCCAACTACAACTCTGTGATTCCTTTCTAATTGGTGTTGGTTAAAATACAAGAAACCATTCCATAACACTATAAATATAAACCAATAATATACAGAACAGAAATAAATTATATAAATCACCCTCGTAATTTGTTAACAATATTACAATGGAATACGAATTTATTTATTTATGTCCTTGGAGGCGTTAACTGACGTAACTCCATTGTATAGACAAACGTAAATCAGAATCTGGCCCTATCTTATTGTTTTCGCTTGAAAAATATTGAAGACTATGAAAATATTTATCGTTAATTTATATTTGCTCATTATCCTTTGTAATTTAGTTAACAAGTTAGCACTCATTTACTCGTATATTGTTTCTAAACGCAATAAATAAATACAAAACTTATTCGACGTTCTTTGATGGGTTAAATACCTTGAACAATGATTACTGTATGATGCAATAGGTTTGTCATATTTGGATTCAGCAGACTGTCAATTTGCCCGCGTCGACCAAACCACACAATCTGTTGGTTGGTTTGCTTTAACGTCCATGATGACGTCACAGCATCAAGGTTGAGATCGGTTGCAGAGCCCGATTGACTGCCGATGGTGGCGGACCTCATGATATTCGAAGAGGTATCGGCATGCGGAACACTAGCGCTCCCCGTGTGAAAGGCACGTCATCAGGAACGAAAGAGACACCGTATCTCGTCCTTCTCGTCCTTTTTGACCCCGAACGAATATTTGATCGTGATCGGATATTGAAGTAACAATACTTAGAGCCGATAATTCATATAAATGAACAAGTCAATTATTCCTTCCGTTATAAATCCTGTCTCATACCATTGTTAATTATTGACATATACAACACCTCTTTTTTTCTAAAATTGTTTGCAAATTCAATAAATAATTTTTCCTTTTTTTTCAAGTGTACATCTTGGTATCCCAACAAAACCTAATCCTTTTCACCTACTTAAGGTGTATTTTTCACTACACCATTTTTTAGTAATTTACTTGATACTTGACTCAAAGACTGAACGTACGAAACAATGAAGGTAAATTTTGAATGAAATGTAGAATCAAGTATTTAAATTATTTCGAAACTTTATCGAACAGCAGCTGAAAAAGCAAATTTTGCGTTACAAGCAATTGAAAAGCTAAATTCATAAAAAATTTCTGGTATTTAACACTCGATGAACCTTTAGATAAATAAGAGGTTGTTATCAAAGATTATTAATCATATATTACGTCCGAACATCTTAACATTCTTTAAAACATTCTTTATTTATCGATTCCCCAGAGGGAAGAAAGAAAATAGAACATCAATAGATAAAAATTTTCAAACATTTGTCGAATTAAGAACGAAATTCCTATTGAATTGTGTAAATTATAAACCGAGTATATAAAAAAGTCAATTTTATTGATTAGGGTATAGCAACATGAGAGAAGGGAAATTAACACTACAGTAAAGGGATTGAAATGCTGGTTCCAACTCCTTACCTTGAGAAATAAAATACTCACAATTTCAATTTTTAAAAAAGCAATGTATATAGTTTTATAATAATGTATTGATAACAATATTTTTTGGCGCATGGTATATTATTTGTGAATATTTTTTTAAAATTATCATAAGTTTCATACAATCATTTCAGAACATGATTTATTCTTAACGAATTCTATACATACAAATAAGACAGTAATGGTCCTCTTTGAAAATTAATTTGTCTGTCGAATATATGTCATCCAAATGAAACTTACCTTGGATCGTATTTCCAATCCTCTGGTACACAACTATGAAGTTAAAAAAGTTACTTCAAATAAGTGAAAAAACGATAAGGGATGTAATTCACACATTAAGTATAAATAACACAACACATAAATTTAATATTTTGTATAAGTATAATAAATATACTATTTTGTATAATTAACAAATTTCTAGTATGTATACAAAGATATTTTAATGTGGTATGTAAATAAAAGTTAATAGTCCAGTCAATGAATGTCTTAAAAATAAGCATTATTTTCATAGGGAATGTTTTTGGGGTAATTAAGAAGTAAAGATATTAAAAGTCCCCAGTTCTAACAGAGATGGAAAGGTGTTGAAAAGGGGTGGAAAGGCCCCCCTTTTTGTTTTTTCGCCAATATCTCGAAAACAGTCCTCCGTAGCAACAGCTAACATAATTTCTGGAGATACCCACATATATAAACACATTACCTGCCGTCATTATTGGCGCAATTAAGTAATTTGAATGTAGGATTATTCCCATATTTAATTTTGACTTTATCACTTCATTAATCAAGGAACCTTCACGCACAATTCCTTCGTGTCCCATGAGCTATAAAGTCATAGTAAAAATATAGAAGCTCCATGAATAATATCACTTGTTTACACGCGGCTCTTCGTTCCATACTGAAGCCACTTCGCACATTTTCGATGCGTTTTAAAAGATTTCGCGCAATGTTGAGGACTGGAGTTTGAAAATAAGTATTCAGTGTGTAATGCAAGTTTCATTTAAGTGTATATAAGTGGTGCATGTCATAAAATGATTGTAAGGTTACACGAGTTACGCTGTGGACTAGTGAACACTATCGTTTCGATGTGTTGGAAATATTCACAGTGACCTTGTGTTACATATTGATTGCAAGATAATATATATTATTATCATGTACATGTAGAAAAGTTGCATTTAATAGTGTGAGTTTCAAATATGCAGTGTTAGTCTAGTTTCTGGATTCGGGGGAAACGACTGACTCAGGTCTTCATGAAGTGGTGTTCCTTAATATTTTTATCTATGTTTTTACTACATTGTGTCCTGGATAACTGGATATGTGCCACAGACTAATCTGTGGTTGTTGTTTTTTTTTTTGGGGGGGGGGGGCTTTAGGGCTCGTCAAGGTCAAGGTCATTAGAGCCCATCCAGTGGTATGTGCAGTCTGTGATATGCGCAGTGATTTGCAAGGATTTGCTTTTTTAGGTTCTTTGTGCTGTGTGTGTCACAAGTCATTGACAACTTGATACTTAATGAAGATTGTGGATTGTTGATTTGGCTACAAAATAGTTAAAATGTGTTCTTCGTTGTAGATTAATTTTCATTCGGTATTCTCTTTGGTTACATGCGTGTGAGAAAAGTTTTTATTGTTGTTTGCGTTCCTTTCTGTGACTATTTGTAGTAACATGTTGTCGACAAGTTAACTTCTTTGACTTTCTCTGGATAATACCTTCATTTTTGAACAAAAAAAATTTGTTGTGATATAGGTGATAGGAAATTGAAAAGTTATGTCAAATAGGTTTACATAATTCAATTGTTTTTGTGTCTGAATTGAAGTAAGACTATATGAATAACCTGTTTCAAAAATTGTTTGTAAAAATTGATCATCATATAGTTGAAATTTAAGGTGGTTACTTTGTTGTGTGGTTTGAAAGTTTTCTTTGAATTGTGATAATGTATGAACAGAGGAATTAGTTAACACTAAATTTCATTTAGACATCCACTCAGTGTTATATATGTTTTGGAGCGACATTTAATATCATGTCTTCACTTTGTGTAAGATCTGTCACCCAGTGCGTGAATCACATGTGAAAACTCCAAGTGGCTCGAGAGAGCTCTGGCAAAGACAAGTTATACAATTGCTTTGGGTCTGGTTATATGGAGTAACATGATTCATAAAATTCAACAGTGTCAAAAATATGATACGTATGAAAAAATTAATGATATTGCTTTTATTGAATATTACAAAATTCTAAATGTTAATCTGGATATTTTCTTCTTTTTTGTGGAGAGAAATTAATGCTATAAGAGCTCAAGACAAAAAATCTGTCTCTGGACTAAATGTTTTGGTTGATTAATAACAGCATGTGTCGGTTATGGTGTGATCTGCCTCAGGATATTTTTTAGTTTTTTTTCATTCGAATTACGTCATCACAACTTTCTACATGATGAAACTATTAAGAAACAGTTCGAAAAGGATAACAATATGGAAACGGTAAAAACATTATTGCTTCAAATGCTATCGGGGACCGCACCTCACTGTTGAGGCTTTTCAAGTTCTCAAGAAGAAATTGCTTTAATCATGTGTGGATTAACAATGTGTGCATGGGAGGTTCATACAGGTTAAGTGTGTGATGTTATTCCACTTTCAATTGAAGAAGCAGTAATTCTTTTGGTTTTTTGTTAAAACGCGTGATAGAACCATCAGTATCTGGCCTTCGTACAATGCATTGCAATCCTTAGGGAAAATTTTGTATTCCAATCATTCGTATACCTAGTAGCTAATTAAAATTTTCCCCCCAAATCCATTTATTGTTAATATTTCATTTAGGGAAACTATTAAATGTTTATAATACTACCTAGTCTCCTGTACGGTGGAACATTGTTATGAATAATTATTAGCGAATTTAGTGTTATTTAATACCACGAATTATCACCAATACCTTCCGAATTATTTATAGCTTGATAATAACACGTATTTGTGAAATGACTTTTCTGTTTTATTAAATACAATATTTGTTAATACTATAACAAGCATCGAACTATCTTTTTTATCGTTAGGAGTATGTTGAAATGTTAAATCCACCTTTGCCTTAGGACCCTTGATCGAAATTTATGGGATGGTTCCTTTGCTTGCTTCCAGAGAGTAAATTAGTTTATTGTCCTCCACGTGGTCATACGCAGTTTGTAACTGCGTTTTTGACAATAAAGTTATTAATTGATTGTTTCCAGGTGTTAATCAAATTATTATTTTTTTGGCCATTTGATTTAACGATATTCCATTATTGGGGTCAATCTTGTCCTAACTAGTTTAACTGCTTTTTAACTTAGCGTAAGTTGTTTTGAATTTATTACTTGTACATTTTCCCTTACTTTTTATATTTCCAACCTAATTGAAAGTATTTTTACTTTTAATTATAGAACAATTCCACATGTTTATCATCTGAATCGTGGTCACTGTTCGATGTATTATTTTGTTTTAGGTTTGATATTGTGATGTAATTATTGTACGAAATTGCGGTTTAAGAAGAAATTAAACATTATGGAATGTGACTGTAAGGGTTCATTCAACTATTTGCTACGAACAAAACAATATTTTTTACAAAACATGTACTTACTATATAAAAATGTATTTGTTTCAGATTCTTTCAAAGGCAACAGGAAAGTTGTTCGACTGGTGGACACCATTTACAAAGAAATTAATATTAGCCACGGATTTGAGTTGAATTATTATTTAATGCAATAAAACCAATAATTTTTATTCGCCAGAGTGTGTCTGGTACAGACAAAATTGTGGAGAAACTTTGGATTTATTTTTTTAAAGTTGTCCTACAGGTTCTGCCATCATCTCATGTTGTTCAATATTACTACGTTCATCTCTACGCAGTTGTTACTTAAAATTTAGGTTATTCCTTCATGAGATGTTCCAGTTAAGCATTATTGTGGCCTATAGATTGTGTGGCGGTGTTTTGTGTTTCTTCGGTTTTAACTTATTCACTGCAAAGCTTTATCAGATTGTTCCATGGTGACAGTGTAGTTTGTGATTTCAGTGTTTCTTTATGTGTGCTAGAGAATATGCATACGTTTTAAATTTTCTGAAGAACGAACTCAACCCTCCTGGGGGCTGTAGGGGGGTGCTAAGGGAAAATTGGATAATTAATTGTTTTTTAATAGTCATAATCGGTTTCAGCGCCCCAAAATACATAGGGATAGTAGGGTCTAACTTCTGGGTTTCGACTTTTTTTTTCTCTTTGTGTGTCTATGTATTATACTTCAGTTAAATAGCTGCGCCGCCAAGTGAAACTTCTCGAGAGGCAGAGGAACTCGACAGTGGTTCTCCACTTTACTGGCGTGTTTCCTTTTTTGTGAAATAATGAATTGGTATTCTGTTTTCTTTTCTTTCATCTTTCTATTTAGATATTTGTTGATTTCAGGAGGGTTTTTTAGTGGGTATGGTCGAGATATTCGGCGAGTCCCACACACGGGGAAGAGTCATTACGGCTCTTCTCTATGGTGCGAAACTGCATTTTTCCCTACTTGCATGGGTTCTAATGACCTCGATGTTGACGAGCCCTAAAGCCCCAACCAAAAAAAAAAAAATGTTCCTCAATGTACTCGATGAAAGCATGCCTACACAGTGGGTCGAAACACAATCTGAACCCGGTGTTTTCTGGGGCTTGAAGACGTAAGTAATAAAATATTGGTATCGACAGTCGAAAAAAGAAATGGAAATATTAAGCGGTCGTGGGAACATAAACGGAAATCCATTTTAAAAACAGAAAATATCACGAGACGCACGTAAGAGTCAAATAGGACCAGAAAATGTGCAACACATATTATGGAAATGCCCAATTCATGGGTGAGAGAGAATTGAATATTTAAGAGAGTATTTAAAAATACATTGATGTGTATCCTCAATCCCTCACTTTCACTGATATAATTAATAAAAGTGTTCGTTTTTATAAACACCCACTGAGAGATATTCTAGAATAAATTTAAGAACCAATAACTACTACAATTAACGTCCATTATATAATCTACTCAGAGTTAGCTCTTCAGAGAAAATATAAATTATTCGTTCATAAAAGGTCGTAAGATTTTCATTATTTATTTAACTAAGAACCAATAAGTATGAAATTTATATCCCAGCTGATCACTCAGCGTTGCCTGGTTTTACTTATTCCTCCTATCTTCTTAAACACAGAATAAGAATTTGGTATCGGGAGATTAATAATTCATCTCAGCAACAGCGAACCCTACAATGACTGGCTAATATCAGTAATTTTCGGAAGTTTTCGTGTTAAGCTCATTCCAAAACCCCACCTGTAGGAGTGTCTTGAACCTCATGTGGTTTGAATGGTTACATAACGTCATCGGGAGTACGATTCTTCTTCTCAGCAAACCATTAAACTGTAGATTCAACTGTAATATAGGTCGTTTACATTTATTTTTAAGCCTCGCCCTTCCCTTTCAGGGAGCCTCCACGTGCTCTGAACGTGAATTTAACGGCACTGTTAGTACAATAATACATCTTAGCAACACTGAAAACTGTGGATCCAATGCTAATCGTTCCTTTTCCATTATTTTTCCGTGTTATCTCCTTTCCATCCTTCCTTTAGGAGGCTAGGAAAGGGGGATGTCTCCACAGGGCTGAATTGAGATAAACGATATAAGTGGTGACACCATTCATCTAGAGGACGTCGTAAACTGAGCTCGTCACATATCTATTATTTTCGATCACTTTTTTACATCAAGTTTAGATAGTTTTGAAATAAATAATATTTATTATGATAACAGAACTGCGTGCAAGTAGCCCACCCCTGCGTGTCTGAATTCCTGTTATTTCACCTAGAAGGGTAACATATGCTGGAGAAAATTAAATTAACGAAATTTGATGTCCTGAGAAAACACTATAGATGTGAGATCAGAATAAAAGATTTTCTTCTTTCCAGGTTGAGATGACATTGTTTTCACAACTTCTGCATGAAAACTCTGAGTCCAAGTTTGGTTGTGAGATCCAAATTCAGGGGAAGGAAAAGATTTCACCAAACCTTTAAACAAGACATCCCAACCTTAGATACTATAAGGTGGGATGTCACATCCAAAGATTTAGAAAATCCTTTCCTTCCTTTTAATTTGGATCACACATCCAAATCTATACTCTCAGTGCGTGAAAAGAAGTTGTAGGAACAATGCCATCTTAACTTCGATGAAGAAAATCTTTTCTTCTGACTTTGGTGGTACTACCCACTGTGTTGGTGTGCGCCACCTCTACAAAGCGTCTGGACGCCTAATATCCCACGCGAGACGGGAAGCGCTGCGGTGCTATTTTGCGAGGCGTTTCGGTGCGATGCGTGCGCCGGCGGCGCGCGGCGTCATCATCATCCGGCTGGCGCTGCCTTGCACAGACTGAAAGAAAGGTGGCCACCGCCGTTCCCGATACAACGTCATGTCGCTGGCTTGCGGCAATCGCAACGAGGGGCGCAGGACAAGCGGCGAACGCAGCGCCCCTCGGTGCGATTGCGGAAAACACTCTTTGCTGGAGCGCTGGAGATTAATTCTACCGTCGAGAGATTTATTTCATAGTTACTTTATCATATACTCAAACTCATGGAACTATATTCATCGAAAATGTATCCTAAGAAAATAAAAAGGGAATACACTGTGTTATTAGTTTGTTGTAAAGTAGCAACAGTAAATTAAATTTTTGTCCTCAACTTGGTCATTTGCAAATGCACTCTTGGCAATCAATTATTAATTAATATGTTCATTTATTGGCAGTTTAACCGACTTGATGTTGCAAGGCGTGTACGCAGTGTAGCCAACACTTGTACTTCGTCATCTACCATAAGGGTGATTATAAATTTACTTCGCGTTATGTTGGTAGTATTTAGGGATGTTTCTAAACTTAAATATATCGCCAACATTGGCCGTCAATTCATTTCGCTTAATTAACGAAATTTACACAGTGTCTTAGTCTGTCGTGTTCTATTTTTTTTACAGCAAATAGTCGCTTTTGTGACTACTATTTATTTAAGTTCGGATATTACTTAAATTCGTAGAAGTTCGGAAATCGTGTTAGACAGTCGTTTTGCATTATTTTCGGTAAAGATACATGACTATGAGAACACAATCTTCACGTAGATTAAGACGAGATGTCTCAGAAAATTTTAGTTCCTTTTCTGCAAAACAAAACAGAACAAATCTTACTTTACAGCATTAAAAGATGTGCTGAAGATTTCCTATTATTTCATCTTCCTCCTTTTCTTTTCCTAGACAACCGCATTTAAAAATCACATTGGGAAACGTCGCTACTTGACTCATTTATCTGCAAAGGATGCTACTTCACTACTTGCCTCCTAACAAATGAGAGATTTGACGCGACGCGTCTCACCAAGTGTAAATCTCCAAATTACGTAATCCTCGATTGTTAGTTTCAATATTTAATTCAAATAATGTAATGTAAGCATATTATTATCTTGTGTTGGAAGTTTCCGGGAAGATGGTGGCAGATGAGGCTAAAATAGTTACCCAATTTTTTTTTTCATTAGTCGATGGATCTGACACGACTTCAAAAAAATTAAATTTATTACTGATTAATTTTTTTCTTATATTACACAAACTTTTTACTTTACTCTCTTGTGCTTTCTTTCCTGTAAGCACAATTAAGAAACCATTAGCTTAGATTCCGCCCCCCTCCCAATTCCTGTCAATATTTCTTTTCTTTATTTAAACGAAAAAAAAAATTCTTCAGCACAAATCCAAGAGGGGGTACAGGAGGCACGTGCCCCACCCCCGCGACAAAAGGTAGAAATAGTCATGATAAAGGCAACTTTCTTTACTAAGAAAAAATTCAGTAGGTCCATTACAAACCAGTCAATATTTATCGGTTATTTATTAAAGCTGCAATTTAAGTTAAATTGCAGTTGCAAAACTTTAATTTTTTAAAATTTTCTTGTGGAGGGACAATAAAATTTCTCTCCATGGACCCCTCCCAAAATCAAATCCTGGATCCGCCCCTGGGATGATCGTACCTGATCTGGCTGACTTCTCTATCTATCTAGCTAGGACGAGTCAAATAAAATTACCTTGATCCTGCTTTCCAAATGGAATTAATTCCTTGCCCTCTCGAAGTTGAAAATAAGGAAATTCTTAATAACTTTCCAAAACGACAAGATAGATAGATAGATGCCCCGTCACTTCATAGTTCTTTCTCTCCTCCACCCATCCCAGTCTCGGAGACGTAGTGTGAAGGAAGTCTTCGCTATGTCGTCACTCATTGATGCAGTCGCCAGAACAAGAGAAGAGGTGAAAACGTTGGCTTCGAGGCAGTTCTCTTAACCAGCCGCCGGGAGCACTTGCATCACCTTGCTGTTCACTGTTTTAATGCTACATAAAATGGCATTTCTAGGTTTAATCGAACATGTCGGGGCGACAACGGTTTCCCACGTTAGAGGGGAGAACTGTGTCGTCCGACTTTAAGGGGAACTGACTAGAAAGGAGGTGGAAAATGCCCTAATCTTATAGAACTAGCGACAGGAGAAATCATCTTAATCGAATGTAGCAACCTGAAATCGAATGCCTATGGCGCAGATGATATAAATGCTCATCAGTTGAAACTTGTATTAGTAGCAGCTCTTTCCACTATCACGCACATAATTAATTACTCGCTGACTATACCAACGTTCCCGCAAGCTTGGAGACTAGCACGCATCCAACCTCTTCCAAATCTGAAAATACTACTTAGAGATTTTCGACCGATAAGTATTCTACCGGCTCTGTCTAAAGTACTCGAAATAATAGTCAATAAGTAAAAATCTCTAAATTTTTATCAAAGAATGAACTCCTTAACAATTTTCAGTCAGGGTTCCGCCAGGGCCGCATCACTCAAACAGCACTTCTCAAAGTAACTGAAGACATAAGAAAAGCATTATATGATAGAAACGTAACAATTCTAACATTATTTGACTTCAGCGAAGCCTTTGACTCGGTTGATCACGATATTTTGATAGCTAAATGTAGAAATATTCGTCTTCTGAACATACACTTACATGTATTTCTAGCTATTTATCTGAAAGGAAACAAGTTGTAAAAATTGGAAGTAATATTTCCAATTCAAAATAAATTTTCCGTGGAGTTCCCCAATGTTCTATACTTCGTCCACTATTGTTTATAATTTACGCAAATGATATTTCTAACGTGCTCTCTTCCTGCTCGCATCACACGTACGCGGATGATCTACAGATTTATGTTTCAGGTAATGCGAGGGAAATTGATAGCCTCTTAAATAAGACTAACGATATCCTCAATTTTCTGGTAGATTGGTTTAGAGTGTAATGGACTAAATTTAAATCCATCAAAGTCACAAAGTATAATCATTGGATCCGCTCTTTCCCTAAAACATATTAACAAATGCAATCTCACTTCAATAAAAATCCGAGATGAACAAGTCCGTTGGTGTTCTCACGTAAGGAATCTTGGTGTCACTTTCACTTCTTCACTTCAATGGGATAAACACGTAGCTAACGTAAGTAAGAAAATACACGCTTCTCTTCATGTCCTTAAGCTTATTCATAAACGTCTTCCAACTTCAACCAAAAAAATGTTTATATCCTCACTCATATACCCTCATTTTGACTACTGTGACGTTCTTTTCACGGATATGAGTATTAGTCTCGCAAACAATCTTCAGCTCATTCAGAATTCTTGTAATCGACACATTTACAGCTTAAGAAAATTTGACCACAATTCGGGCTTCTATCACTCAAATAAAATTTTACCATTACACAGTAAGCGTAAATTACACGGTCTTGTATTGCTTTACCAACTAGTATATACGAACAGTCCTTCATACTTACTTGAGCGTTTTAAATTTTTAAACTCTTTACGCCTTCAGGAGTCAAAACTTCTTTGAATACCCAAACATAAGCAAGGTTTTTACAATAACTCTTTTACCGTATGAGTAGCTAGGATGTGGAATTTTCTCCCTATTACTACCAGGAATAGTTCTTCAATACTCTCTTTTAAGAAACAGGTTCTTACCATATGTCTCTCGGAATCTCTCTAAAAGTAGTTGGCTTGTCCAGGCAAAGATTAAGATAGAAATTCAATAAAACTCTCGTGATAAAATAGGTATAATGTATTGTCATTTTTTTAAATAATAGAAAGTAATGATTTTTTCTTCTGTAGTTTACATTATTTTGAATGTGCCTTTAATAAAAAATTTATCTTATTATTTAACCATAATATGATTTAAAAACTATTAAATATGTATTAAACAATATAATTTATTTGGTTAGTCCTAATATTTAACTGCAATTCAATATAAATAAAAAAGTTATATATGTTACAATTACTACTGTACAATAATAAATTGAGATATGTTTGATGGAAGTTATTATGAAAATGTATGAAAATAATATTTGATACTTTATGATAAACATGTTATGAAGATTTAAATTTGTAAGTTTTTATCTTGTAATTTAAAATGTAATGTAATATTTTTCGCAATAAGTTGTAATATTATATTATAAACGATGTACTTTGCATTTTATTTAATTATTATGTATCACACACTTTGTAGTATATTATCTAATATTTGTTCGACCTTCAGTCGTCACCCTAATTGAAGGTTTTTTCTCTGGGTTTTCCTCTGTAGCTTATGGTTAATGCCGGGATGATCCCTAGTTTGATACCCCTGAGTAGAGTAATTTTCTAGCTGTCCCTTTTCGTGGTATAATTTATGTATATATTTATGAGTATTTTAATGTATGTATTGTTATTTATGTGTGTGTTGTTATTTATGTTTTGTTATCAAGTATTCTTATGTTGTTGTTGTTTTTTTGTAAGACGGAAGAGCAGGTCTTATGGCTTGAGCCTAACCACGAAATAAAAGTTTATTATTATTATTCTGTAATTCACAGCAACATTTGCTGGGTTTCCTTGAGTGGACGGTCCCAAAAGACAAGTCAACTCAAACACTATTGTAACTAAAGAAATGCTCTGGTCAGGCTACAGGTACAAAGGATGACGGAATTTTGCAGCTTGATGTACAGGAAAGGTGATAGTCCTATCTTCTCCAGCCTGCCTTCTTATTATTATTATTATTATTATTATTATTATTATTATTATTATTATTATTACTAAGACAGTTGATGTCAATTCACGCCGAAAGGAAACGAGGTAGGAAGAATTCGGCAGAGACCATGAAAGTCTATTCTGACCGAGAAGGAGTGTTGCAGGAAATTCGGTAAGATACAGTGGAGTCAATTCTAACCGAGGAATGTTGTGGGAAATTCGGTAGAGACCGAACAAGTCAATTCTAACCGACAAGGCGGAGTGGAGTCACATATACTCTCCTATACTCCCTCTACTCCTCTCCCCCTCGCGAGCGTCAATGTCTCGCATATTTATTTATATTGTGACCGTCAGTAGTTCTTTATCGTTTATGCAAGCGCTTCTGATGCGCGGGACATTTGAACCCGCCTCACGCCAAACTGAGTTAAAGAAATGTATAAATAAAATTAATATTTTTGATAAAGATATTTGATAAATGTGATAAAGAAGATGAAAAACTGTCATTCTTTATAAAACATACTACACACCACATGTTTTTGTTAACATTTAATGACCTTTTAATGCTTAGAAATCACATCCATCTTAGAATTGAGATCAACAATTTTTAGAGGAGCCCTTTTGATCTGTTTGTAGTATTTCTTGCTCTGAGAAAAACACACTGACGAGGATTGTTTTTGACATCTACTACGTATCTCTAGTAAGTACCGTATGCCACGAGTGGTGTCTAAAATCAATCGTATTATTTGTGATATATTGTTTTTTTCATTTGCTTCTTTGCCGAACACAAGACGTAATTAAATGTACCATTAGTTTGGATTTGAGAATATGGAACACAAGAAGTATTTTTATTTCGGTGAGTTCAGTTTCAAAATTATAGTGTTCACGTTACGAGCGGGCACAGGACTCTTATCTACGTCATTAGGTGGTGGGTGTGAGGGCGAATGGCAGCAGGCAGGGAGGGGAGCAAGCACCCAAGTAACCGCGACGCCGCGACGTCGCGATGTTCGCGGTTCCTTCCAAGGCGCCCAGCAGTTTTGAGAAGATGGCGGACTCACCATTCTCTCCAGCGCCCCGCGCGTAGGAAACCTGAACTATAGCGAGAATGAACCGTAGTGCACGAGGTTCTCTGACAACTCCTACCAGTATGTGAGCGCCGGATACTGTGGTGTCTGAGAACGCGAGCGCTTGCATTCCCTGGAATCCACTGCCAGGCTGTGTGCATTCTCGCTTCCGCACGATACAAGACTGTCCCCGTCCACAAGGAAATAAATAGAGTATGGAGGATAATCCGAACAAGTGGATCGATCANTCAAGACTGTCCCCGTCCACAAGGAAATAAATAGAGTATGGAGGATAATCCGAACAAGTGGATCGATCACTAATTGCGCTATGGAATACAATCCCGTAAGGAGTGATTTGTTTGGATTCGCGATGAGAAGTAAAAATGAATCGTTCGTTCCATTAATGAGTCAAAAAAATTGCGTGAGAAATCCGGTCCAATATCCTTAGTGGCGTACCCAAGGGTGTATACTAAGTGATANCAAGGGTGTACACTAAGTGATATACGCCAATTTCCCTTCAACATTATGGGCTGCAGTGTTCTGTCTGCAGCCTGTCTAATCATCTTCCCCAAGATGTGAGCAGACTTACGATCACTTGCGAACTAAAACAATNTTAGTGGCGTACCCAAGGGTGTATACTAAGTGATATACGCCAATTTCCCTTCAACACTATGGGCTGCAGTGTTCTGTCTGCAGCCTGTCTAATCATCTTCCCCAAGATGTGAGCAGACTTACGATCACTTGCGAACTAAAACAATTCAATACATTGCTAATGGGAAATGGAGCAGAAATTGTGTATGTTCTATGGATGGATACTTAGTAATTTATTTCTGACACGTTAAGAACGAAAGTGCTAACAACTACCTCGGCATCTGTTAACATATAGACCAAATCATTTTCCTTCCATTTTTTTTGACGTAATCTGTGAAATTTTAATTGATTAACTTTATGAAGCAGGCAGAAGCGTTTCCTTCTTCCTGGATGAGGAGTTTCAAATGTCTATTCAGCTTAAGATGCTCCTCAGTGGACAAACAATGAGTCCGTTTTAATACCAATTTATTTCTAATAATTCAAAATTTGTTGAACATCGAGGTTCACCAATTTTGCAACAATAAATGATTAAATAATAATAATAATAATAATATCAATTGTACACCGCCGAACAGTTCCATTGAACGTCCACGGAACCCCACAACCCCTGTCTCTTATNTTCTTAAGATCATTCTCGTGTGTCGATCTCTAAAAACTCTTACTTTATAAAAATTAACTTAATTGTTGTCCTTTGATCATAACTCATTATACAACGCTATGTGGGCAACCAAACGCCTCTACATTCTTTGCAGTAGACATCGTACTTCTTGATTCGCATTGAAAAGCTGACTTTGACCCCGAGGAATGGTTTCCACCTCGATCTGCTCATCGAGTCTGGTGAGAGGACTCCCGCATTTGGTGAAAAGGGTCGGCATCCCAGGAGTCACTGGTTTCTATCCCTTTCTATATTTAATTCAATAAAGAACATATCATTTGATATAAAGACGAAAATTTAATTTACGCATCTCCATTTAATTTTTTTAGACGAATCCAACATGGTCATAAAAGCAAGGACATAAACGTGAATAACTAATTTTTTTAACTTGTCCACGGCTGCAAGTAGCTGATGACCTCGGTTAATGACAGAACACGTTAATGACGTAAGATAGAGCAGGAGATAATTTAAAATTTATTAAAGATAAAACAATTTTATTGGTTTCCCAGGTACGGAGGCGTGGGAAGATTTTACAACTTGTCAAAAAGTAGAAGTTTTATAAAGAATATTTTTTAGTTGGTTTGCCAGAGGCGTATTTACAGGGAGGCAAAATGGGCTATAATCCGAGGCGACAAAATCTGCAAGTGTAAGATGAGTGACGAAATGGACAGCTAAAAAATTTGCAAGATTGAAAAGTGAGGGACAAAAATTTGATGATGGCAAAATTTAACTCTTGACTTATTAACGTACGATTTTTAATAGTAAGAAAATGTGGTATCAAATGTATGGGAGTATGGTACGATTTATTGGACTAGAATATCGGTAGCTAACAGGTGGAAAAAAAACCGCAAATCCGTCTCTCGGGAGTGCTCTAATCGTCTACAGTGTCATGGTTATGTAGGGATTCTAAGATTCTCCATAACTCTCTCTTACATATTCACGCGGGTTACCTTTGGGCAGATTCCCTCCTTTAACTGTTCTGGTACGATTGAATACACCTGCCTTTAGATTTCCTCACAAGAAATAATCTGAGGTCAGCGCGAAGGCCACGAAATATCGCCTCGCAGAGAGATCAGTCAACCAAGGAATATCTTCAAAAAAGTCATAGAATTTCAATCAATGTGGACCCTGGGAGATTCTGTGAAACCAAGCAAACCTTGCATTTATTTTCTCTAGAGCTGGGGCAAAAACTGTTGGATCATAGTGACACAGAGCTCAGGATTCATGTTAAAGTAGTGATCATCTTCACCAAAAAGGTGAGTACCGAAGACACCCTTTCGCTACTGCTAACCACATTTCCTCAATCACTATGAAATAGTCCTTGATGAATTACGGGTGAGAATCACCCCAATGCGGATTCTCGTTTATTAACAAAGCCCGAATGTGACAATGCATTTCATTTCTAAAAACACCATGGCGTCATCTTTTGACCAAGTGTTTATGTGTCTTGAGTCGATTAATCTAGTCCTGTTCTGGTTCACTGATCATCTCGAAAGTGGAGTGAAGATGAATGTAACGGTAGACCTCCCTTAAGTTGTTGATCCCTTCGTTTTGAGACGTCAAGGGTACATGCATCATTAAAGAAGCAAGATTACGTTGCTCCACACAGACCATCAAGGGCATGTTCCTTGAGATGACAAGTAGTATTTTGTAACTTTTTAGTAGAGTATATTACTCTATTTTCGCACTTCGTAAGCCCTAAAATCCCACAAAAAAATCTTCTTACTAATTTAGTTTCGTATTTTGAATTAATATAATTAGTTGTAGCCAAAATTGCGCTTTCAATGACCCGCCACAAAAATTCGACAGTAGAACTTGAAAGAATGAGATTAAGCGGACATCATACGGAAATAGTGAATTTTATTTAATTTAGCAACAAAGAAGATAGCAGAGGATTAATTTCATTTTTTTAAATTTACAATAACTTACCATTTTTATTTTAGGTGTAGTAACAAATTCATTAATTCTGTTTTATTATTCATCACAACTGTGAACCCATTGTCTAGAGTACGAGTTTTGCCTCATGATGATTTTGCAGTTTTGCATGAGAGACTGGAACGTTGCATTTAATTTTATTTTATTTTAATTTTATTCTTAAGTAAATATATGTCCTGTTTTTTAAAATAAGGTCTTTTATTCGGTATTATAATACGAAATTTACATATGGTAAAAGGTAGTATGTATGTTTAAAAATGATGTTAACAGAAGATGAAATGAGAAGTCATCTGCCCTCCTTGCTGTCCACTAAAATCCCTCCAGTTTAAGGAAAGGGAGGAAAAATATCTCTCGTTGGAGAGAAGAAAATCGTTTACACCAACCAACCAACCACCAGAGTCGAACGAACGAACACCAAACGAGAGAAGAAGAAACAAAGGTCGTTCAGTTCTGCATCTTTGTGACTAGTGAAGACCCGGGGAGCATGAAGATATAGAAGACCGAAGTTCCTCCCAAGCCATGTGAACCGCCACCTGCTGTTGCAATCTGCTGCCTGGATTGGTTGCTCGCGATGAGGCGAGCACTCAAACCCGCGCGCGCTCCTCGCAATAGCGTCGTCGTCACTCTCCTTCCTCCCTCCCTCCCCTTCCACTTCTTCATCTATCCTCCTTCCCACCCACTTGACCCAAACGAGCGATGCTGCACAACGTGTAGCTACTAGAGTTACGACTCCATTGTCTGATTTTCACTGCTCTTTCGAACGGATTTTAACTGCCAATGAAATGTGGTGGCTTCCATTTGCCGTAAATGTCTGAAGTTTGTTGTTGCAGCACTATCTTATAAAATATCGTCAGCAATATCTTATCACTCGTCGCAGCGTTCATTTCAAGAAATTGCTAATGAGAGTCGAAATTTCAACTTTTTTAAATAAGCGAATATATTACATTTATTTAAAAAATGAAATCTGGTCGAAAAAAAAGATACCAAACACAAGTATTTCCCGTTTTGTAATAATAATTTTACAATTATTTCACTGCCAAAATCCATTTCTACTCCTCGAGACTCACTCCTCCACTGCAGGCAGAAGGAAACAACTGCCAGTGTAGCCAGGGTGCGGTGATAATTGACCGCGCAAAAAATGGGACAAGTGTTATATTCCGTCAGTACGATCGTGCGTCTGCTATCGAAAGCAGGAATTGTCTACAATGGAAGCTACTTCCGTGTTTCTACGTGTTTCCCAATTGTTGGCAGTCAGAATCAACAATGGAAATCAGCAAGTGGAGTCGTAATTGATCGTAAACCACAGTTGTGTCCTGGGGACTTCACCAATCGTAACCAGGAATTGGGGAGGGTAAGTTGACATTCTATTGTATAAAAATGGATTATATAATGTCAATACATAACACAGAAAAAATCTTTTACATTAAATTCTGAACAGAAAAAATAGAGAAGTACAAGTATATATGATAAAGTAAAAAGTGCGGAGGTGAGCCAAATTAATCTGTAAAAATTTCGTTACTCGAAAGTTAACTTCGTTCCCTGTTGACGCGTGGTTGCTGTTGGAAATTAAACGGAAGTTTAAGTTAACCGTTATAAGTTAATTGAATATTTTAAATATTAAGTCTGTCTAATAGTCAAGGATTCTATAGTTATTCAAATACCCAATGATTCATTACAACATAGGTATAGTGTAGGTAGGTTAGGCTGGGTAGAGAATATAAATAAAAACATAAATGAATAAGGCGCACTTTTCCTTCGTAATATTCATATATACGAATGTTCATGTGAGAGGGCTAACGTTTACTCTGCATAATATATTTTCTATAGAAAGCTATCAATCCGCAATAGCACTAGAATATTTTAGTGTAAGTAGTATGCAGTTAGGTTACGGTGTAAAAAACCAAACATTTAACGCAAATACATGAAGATCGTCAACTAAATAATTTGCTATTCCGGTTCGTTCGCTCTAGATTATGAATTCTAGGTTACTCCACGAGTCGAAGGGTGGGAACAGAAAGGGGAAGAGGACCGTTCCAATCCAAATGACATTTTTGTAGCATTCGCAACTGGATTCCCTAAATCTTAGAATTAGCTTAATTACACGACCGTGGCGCGTATTAACTTATCTGAGTAAGTAACACTTGTTCCCACGACGCTGTGTCACCCGATGATCTATTATCGATTCCTAGACATTCATCAAGGCAAACGCAAATGATGTCTGAGTATTACAGACATTTTATGGGAAAGGACAGGCTCCCCCGATGGCCTCGAGCAATCGTCAGTTCAGACTATGTGAGGTAGATTTCTGCGCAGGCGCGCTGCACTACCCACCGTAGGAACAATGTTAACGGAAACTAAAAAGAAAAAAAACTAACAGAAGTTAATTAAAGCGTTAATGGTTTTAGGAATAAACTTAAAGTTAAAATGTTAACGTTGTTAATTAATCAACGGTTGAAAACTTTTCTGTCCAGCTATGTGTAGTATCCAAAGATTATGCACCTCAGGTCTGGTCATGTTTTTCGGAGTCTTAGAAGTCCGATGACCCCAAAATGGAAACGTGAAGGTAATAGCGGTGTATGAGAAAAATTGATGCAGCCACAAAAACAGATCCGGGTTAAGCGAATTCCCGCAAAAAATAAACAGAAATAAACTCGTCAAATAATGCATAAATTTAAAAAACTTTCTCTTTATATGAGCGTGAAAAAATAAAAAATAATTTCTGGTATTCTATTTTCGTTCTGTATTTAAAAAAAAAATCTTCGTCGTCTTTTCCGTCGGGCGTGGTGGTGTGGTGGCTGCACCTTGCGCGATGAGTTCGCACTGGCGTTAGGTTTCTATTCGGTGCTCAGAACGACTGAGGAAGTCGTGACAGAAAGCACCGCTGGGAAGAGGAGCGAACAAAAGGTTTCCTGGATTTCCTAGAGGGAAAAAGATTCCCTCCGGGAAAACCGAACGGGAGAGGAGTGTGTTTGAGATCGATGAATATGAAAAGGCGTCAAACTTCATAAGTTAAACAAAAAGTATTGCTACTTTATTAGAAAGTTGTTAAGGGACAGTTACGTGCATTACATATGTTTTTAAATCAAGTATTTCCGCTATTAAAAATAATTTTTTCCAGGGATATCCTAGAAAGAAAATTCTTCTAAACAATTCTTATTTTTTAAATTATCAAATGAAATATTAATAATAAAAACAATTATAAGAATATATTATTATAATTGTTTTTATTTATACGTCACTATGTAAACACGTTGAAAAAAGAATAAACTTCTAATCCAGGGTATTTTTTCCTTTTCTTCAAATCATATTACTTTGCAAATTGAAATCAAATAATAAAATTAATGTTGAAATTTACTCTTGCCTTTTATCAGCCTTTGCTTTCTTCGATGTAAAAAAAATATGAAAAAATAGTATTACCTTATTATTTAAAGTAAACGTTTATGTTTAGTTCCCGATGTTACTCACCGAGTAACAAGCGCGACCGTAGCGCTCTCGTGTCCATCAATACAACTGCTGCCTCTTACGTGCATATGGGCACCTGATCCTTCTGTGGTGACTTGGCTGACGTTGTGTTGCACCAACAGGCTTGCTTGCTTTTTGCTTGCTTGCTTTGTTTGTTTTTTGCTGCTTGCTTGTTTTTAACGGTGGGTTAAATAAATCTGACTGCTTACTTCAATGAAACTGAGTCGTCAGTCGTGCGTGGATGGAATTTTGTCACAATTGAAGCACTGCTTCACTCAAAAATAATTTATTTGAAAGCTTATATTTTTCCGAATCCATTTATTTCTTTTAGGACCTGAAATAATACGAATCAACCTAAGTTTTCTGTCGTCGGAAACACGAGTCAAGAATACAAAATAGATGAGATTTTTTAGAAATAAAGCTGTTGAGAATTTTTCATTTAATGTCCAAGTTGCGTGGAAGTTCTAGGGATAACTAAGGATTATCATGAAATAATTGTTTTTTAAATTTTCCATATTCCTTTTCACTTGGAAACAAATTTTTAGCCGGTAAGAAAGCAAAATCATTTTAAATGAAAAAAACTGTGAATCACTTTATTTCCCCTGAACCATCACTAATGTTTTTTATATTTGTTATTTCTCGTTCTGTGAATTGTAGTTCTGATCGTACATTACATAGACATACTACCTTATCTAAGTATTGTGTTTTTTGAAGGGGGTAAAAGATGTGGATTTGCACCACGTTGGTTGTCAGTCTACCTCTAGTCATACTCTGGGCGCTCGGGTGTTCTGGGGGATCAGGCTGTGCTTGTGCTGCATGCTTGCTTGCTTGCTTGCTTGCTTGCTTGTTCTCGCTTCCAACGAATGCAGATGCAGAGGAAAGAGGAAAAAAAAGGAAGTCTCACGGTTCCAGTTACTCATCCAGTTAAATTAACATTTTAACGGTACATACAGTGACGGACAATTGGCGGGGGGCAAAGGGGGCTATACCCCCCCCCCCCAATTGAACCTGAACTCTTAACATAAAATTAAAGCTGATAAATACTTTGTAAAAGTGGTACCAGATTAATAATTGTTTTTAGTTATTATTGTTATTAATAATGTAATTGTTATTGATAATACAAGATTAATAAAATTAATAATACCATATTAATAGCTTTATAAATTATTGTTATTAATAATACCATATTGTTAATTATTTATTTGATGCATTTTATTTAAAGGTAATATTTATAAAATTTGTGTTATAAACCATAATTTTTAAACAAAAATACTCCCCGGTTAGACCCCCCCCCCTTTATTACGGTCTAGATCCGCCACTGGGTACAAATCTTTGGGTTAGGTTCAGGAATAATTTCTGAAAGTTGTATAAAATTCCACTTGGAAAATCGCTCTCCATCTTGAATTATCCATTTCTAGTTCTTACTTTTTTCATATTTTTTCATTATTGAGCTCAAATAGGGTTAAGCACGATAATTTTGTATGGTTTAGAAGGAAGAACTAATATTCTAACTAGTTTTGGACTCAGTACATCCACCTGTTAGAAAACAAAACTAGCTTTTATCGAGTCGAAGATTAATCAGTTTTCTGGCAAGCCTGCACCAAGTGGTGCTCTTCTTCCATTTTGCCAATTTTTGGATTAGTAACAAGCTCTTCACTTTTGATTGCGACTCTGGAGAAGACTTTAAGAGGTCTAGCTTTTATAAGTCAAGTTCTCTACTGTCACTTTTCTTAGTTATTTTTAATAATATTTAGAAAACAAGGGCAAATGATACATATTTTTCACTAGGTTTGTTTTATTAAGTAAGAATTACCTGTATTAAATTATTGACTTTTATTAAAAATAGAACTGAAACATACGCGAGAGGGGATTTTTACCCAAATTTCGATATTGTTTACGGGAAAGAAATTCTTTTGCGTTACCTCTATAATTTTTGTTTCAACAGAAAGCTATGTTAATGCTATTTATTATTATTATTATGGAGATTCTACCTGGTTAATTATCAGCAAAGGCTGGATGTGGGTAAGTACGGGACATTNTATTATTATTATTATTATTATTATTATTATTATTATGGAGATTCTACCTGGTTAATTATCAGCAAAGGCTGGATGTGGGTAAGTACGGGACATTTGCCAAGCACTTTCTTGTTTGATAGAAACATTTTACAAGAATTTCCTGCTTGGTAGAGTAGAGCTTTAGCAACATTATCAAAGAATGATAATTGAAAGGCGTTTCTATGTTGCTCATTGTTTTATTGGTACAAAGCTTTTTCGGCTGCTTATCAGCCATCGTCAGTAACACACACTGAAAAATATAAATGTACATAAAATGACAATAATAATAATATGAAAGTATACAATAATTGAGTGAAACAGTATCGAAAGAAGTGTAATTTTGGTTGTTGTTGAAATAAAGAAAGGAAAGAACAATGAAAAATGAATAAAAGAAAACAAATACAGAGTGAGCAAACCGACAAATTACGTATTGAGGAATATTTTTGGCGAGTGCGCCGAGTACGCCGAACGAAGGTCATTATATGGAAAGCGAAGGGTGTGTTGCGGGGTGGGCGGGGGGAAAGGGGGGCTGTCGGAGTTTTCCAGGAACTGGTGGCAGAAGACGGAAAGAATTTCCGAGGGTTTTAACTGTAGGGAATGGGATGCAGTGTCCTGGAGAGTTGGGGGTGAGAGGGAAGGAATTTGAAGGCTAGTTTCATGAGAGGGGGATGAAATTCAGGGATTCAAGATTTATCATTCAAGAATTTCCTGACCGTTCGACACGTTTCCAGAACGACTTTTTGCAAATGTAAGAAAAGGTGTCGCGGGAGGTTCAATTTCTGTAGATTTTTGAAGAGGTCTGTGGGGATAATGCCAGTTGCTGAGATATATCAACTCTGTCAGTCTTCCACATCCTTTCAATTTCTTCTTTTAATTTGGAATACTTGTTAACTTTTTCTGCAGCCTTTGTCAGCATACCATTGGTGTTCGGTATGGCTACATCTATCATGAAAGTAGCCCAGTTTATTTTCCTATGGAACACCAAATCAGATCTATTATGTGCCACCGTCCTGTCCGTCAATATTGTTCTGTTNGGATTCTTGTAGGGAACCTGCCAGTTATCTTACAGTATTACTGTTGTTATGGTAGAAACTTTCCATGTGTCAGTTCTTCAACAAAACAGACTTCTGTAACCTTGATACCATAAATC
This sequence comes from Laupala kohalensis, assembly GCA_002313205.1. Taxonomy (NCBI): domain Eukaryota; kingdom Metazoa; phylum Arthropoda; class Insecta; order Orthoptera; family Trigonidiidae; genus Laupala; species Laupala kohalensis. Next base: position 107,537 of record NNCF01128470.1, read on the forward strand.
CCCATGTTCAATTCGTCAAAACTACTTCTGGGCCTTCAGCACTATCCTAGTCGCATATAGGAACAAGTCAGACATTCTCTAGATGAAACATTTCAATCAGTTTATCTGCATACTTATTGATTTTTTCTGCTTGAGTTGTCTCTAGGTTCTGATTCAGGGGGATCGCCACATCAATTAAAAAAGCACGTCTTCTTTACTTGTCCTACATGACATCTAGTCTGTTAGTTAACATTTTTAAATCCGTTCTTTAGCCAATTCCAGTATATTCTAGCTCCGTTGTTCTTGTGGCTCGGAACATGTAATATGAGCGCTCCTCTATTAAACCATTTGAGAAAACAATTTTCTGATTGATTATCTTGACGTCATCGTAATGTCACTGTGTTCCACTAAGCAATGAGCAGCCTCCAACATTATGGTCGATGTTTCTAGGATCAGCCCACATCTACGACATCGCTCTTCTGTTCCGCTTTCTTTGAGGATAGAGTTTTTGTAACATCTAGTAGCGATGACACGGTCCTGTATCGCCACAGCAAAACCTTCCGTCTCAGAAAACAACCCAAATTTTAGCCACAAGTTCGATAAATTGCCATCAGCATACTCTTGGCTAAGCATCTACATTTGTGGACCACCAATTCCCTTCGTTTCCAAGTTCATATCCTCTGATCACTAGCAAAGTCCAACCGCGAGGGATTGCCATTGTATCTGTCATTTCTGGAAATTATATGAGAAGATGGTACCAATAGAAGATTACAATAAAGTGAACACCAAATATAAATGTCATAAGGTTTTTAATAGCTAAACAGTACACCGAGGCGAGGTGAGGCTGGCACGAACATCACAACACACTAGAAATAAGAGATGGGAGGTTACAAGACAGTGTTACCATCTAATAATAAATATAGTCACAAGATTACACTTATGAATATGCATTTAACACTCTCCCTTAATCTAGTGACCCACAAAAATTACTTCTTTAAATTCATGTCACTTAAACAAAATTTGTGCTCGCTAGCAGGTAAGGCTTTAGCGAGTACATCAGCAAGCATCTTACTGCCCGGTAAATACAATACAGAAAATTCTTTATTCTTAACAACATCTCTGATATAAAGGCTTTTGATGTCAATGTGCTTAGTACGATTCCTAAAAAGAGGATTATAAAATAGTTTACCAGCAATTTGATTGTATGAAATAGTACTACAGACTCTGTAAAACCGATTATTTCATCTAAAATACCTTTTAGAAAAATTGCTTCTTTGGCAGCAGGAGCCATGGCAATATACTCAGCCTCAGTACTGCTGAGTGCTACACATTTTTGCTTTTTTGCTTCCCAGGACACTGGCGCATTAGGCAACGAAAATAAATATCCACTATAAGACCTGCGTTCAGTAGAATTGTGCCCAATCAGCATCAACAAAACCAAACATTTTTATCATTTTTAGAATAATGTAAATTATAATCAATAGTGCCTTTAAGATACCTGAGTAACCTTTTAGCAGCCCTCCAATNAGTACTGCTGAGTGCTACACATTTTTACTTTTTTGCTTCCCAGGACACTGGCGCATTAGGCAACGAAAATAAATATCCACTATATGACCTGCGTTCAGTAGAATTGTGCCCAATCAGCATCAACAAAACCAAACATTTTTATCATTTTTAGAATAATGTAAATTATAATCAATAGTGCCTTTAAGATACCTGAGTAACCTTTTAGCAGCCCTCCAATGTTCCATACCATAATTTGAATTGAATTGGCTTAAGTAACTAGCCGAATAAGCTATATCTGGTCTACTGGTGACTGCCAGATACATCATGCTATGAGAGATTGGTATGGGACATTAGGAGGTTGTTCACCAAAAAATTGTACCTTTAATTTACAATTGGGATCTAAAGGGGAACTAACAGGATTAGCATCTCCCATACAAAACCTCTTTAGAAATTCTAGGATGAACTCATTTTGCTTAATCACAAGCCCATTTTCAGAGTGGTCAAAATCTATACCTAAACAACGTTTAATATTTCCTAAATCTTTGACTCTAAAATTTCCCTTCAAACAGTGTTTAAGTTTTAATTTTTCATTAAAATCATTAGAAAATACAATAAAATCATATACATGTAAAGCTATGATAGTTACTGACTTATCATTGATTTTTAAAAGTACACATGGATCAAAATTAGATTTAATAAATTTTAACTTCAATAATACACTTTCAACCTTTTCAAACCAAACTCTTGCGGACTGTTTAGGCCCATAAATGGCTTTCTTTAATAAACATACTTTTTCCTTAGTTTCTGGATCAACAAAACCCTCAGGTTGGTACATATAGACTGTTTCATTCAACTCTCCGTGCAAAAAGGCTGCATTGATGTCTCAGTTTCAATGGCCAAATTTATGTTAATAGACAAAGCTAAAAACAACCTTAAAGAACTCTTAGCTATAACAGGAGAAAATGTTTCCAGAAAATCTACTCCATGTTTTTGTGTAAAACCCTTTGCAACAAGCCTTGCTTTATAAGTTTTAAAATATTGGCTATTTTTAATTTTATAAATCCACTTAGATTTTAGAATATTAGCATTAATTGGTTTATCGACCAAATACCTAGTATTTTTTAAAACAAGGAATTATACTCCTTTTGCGTGGCAGATAGCCATCCGGCACTATCACTCCACTCTACTGCCTCACTGTAACATGATGGCTCACTTAAACACATATAGGAAACGAAATCTGAGTATACCTTCAGTTTGCGGTTTCGCTTGGGATACCTGCGCTGAGAGGTCGTCCCGGTGTCTGGCCTGACATCTTCTATACGACTATCTTCCTGTAGTTCTTCATTAGTCTTATTTGTTGAGGTGCTTTCTGAGTCATCGAAACATCTAAAATCTAAGGATTCAGAAGAATGATGCGATTCTGTTTCCTCTCCATCGAGGGTCAACACAACATCCGGTGATGAGCTTTCGAATTTCTGCTCTTCTTTAGGCGAGAGTTTTAATAAATTCAACATCAGTTGAAATAACAATTTTTCCAGGGCGCTGGAGGTCGAAAAGGTGGTAACCTTTTGTTCCTTCAGGGTACCCTACCATGATGTATTCTTGACTTCTGAGATCCTTTTTTTTTTTTTTTTTTNTTTAGGGCTCGTCAACAATCTGATATCCCACTTGGTACTTTTGTGTTTAGGAGTCAGAGCTTAAGCTTTTGACCCAAATACTCTTAAATTACTATGGTCAACCTTTGATCCTGACCAAGCTTCTTCTGGTGTCATTCCTGTACTGCGGCAGTTGGACTTCTATTTTTAAAACTTTTGCTGTCATTACTGCTTCACCTCAAAACATTCTATCGAGTCCAAATTCTTTGAGCATGCAACGGACTTTTTCTATATCCGTTCTATTCATTCTTCCCGATACTCCACCTTGCTCGGGAGTAAATGGAACTGTTCTCTGATGTGCAATGCCACACCCCCTTAAATACGTCTCGAACTGACGAGAGGTATATTCAGTTCCATTATCAGTCCTGATATTTTTAATTCGCAGACTTGTCTCATTCTCCACCAAAACCTTGAACTCAAAAGGGTTTATCTAGGGTTTCAACTTTGGATCTTAACAGATACCCAAATGTTTTCCTTGTGAAATCGTCTGTGAACGTAAGTAGGTATCTGGCACCGCCCCATGCTGGCTCACTCATGGGACCACAAATGTCAGAATGGATAAGTCCCAACTTTTCAGTCGCTCTTGCACCTCTTCTTTTTCTTTGGGCTGGTTTTCGTGTTTGCTCACCCCTAAGACACACTTCACACTTCTGAAAATCTGATTCACTGAAGTTCAGGCCAATGGAAAGATTCTATACTTCTTCATACCATTGAAGTTCAGATGTCCTAGCCTGTGGTGCCAGGTCTGCTGATCAACTGCCAAGCATACTGTGGCGGATGAGTGTTGCATAGTATTCATGACATAAATCCCTAAATCCTTGGGAGCAACAATGTCAGGTTCTCCCTGGATAGAACACTTATGTTCCTGGTGGATTCTACAGATCTTCTCATTGAAGATAACCACAAGACTTTTCTCTGCTTATTTGGCAATTGATAACAGGTTGGCAGACTACTCAGGAGCAACTAGCACATCAGTAACTGTTTTTTCCTTACCATTATCTAGCATGACTTTGATGTCTCCTTTACCAATACAGTTGAGACTTGATTTGTTGGCCACTTGAATTGTAGTTTGAAATTCACTATCCAAATTTTCTATTGTATGAGCACCGTTAGACAAGAGAGATTGCTCCAGAATTGATTATCCAGCCAGACTGATGAGGCTTGACTTGATTAGCAGTTAAAGCTAATAGTAGAGACTAAGCATTTTTCTTGTCTGCTCTCTTTTTGTTTGTAAGCTTAGGACATACTGACTTGAAATGTCCTTCTTTGTTGCAGGAAAATTTCTTCTTAGGAAAAACCTCCTTCTGAACTGCCTTCTTTCTTGAAAAATTTTCCTTTGCAAGTAGAACAGTCATCATTCACTAACTCTCTTTCCTTAACTCTTACTTCCAGATGAGTTCCATGGTCGCAACTTGAACACTGGTCATGTCATGCCCTCCCCAACAAAGTAGTACAAAGGAATTAAATTGTGTTTCTGAATAAACTCGCATGCAATAGCATTTAGTACGTTTCAATTATATTCTATTCATTTTTTTCTTGTTATCGATAAGAAAAGACATAAGATTTCGAAAAACGTTTCGATAATACGGAAGGAAAACTTCTTGAGAGAATAACATAATTAAAGCATAATTAAAGAGACGTTGTACTGGATATGTTCTCATTTGTGGACAGAGCGAAAAACGTGTAAAGAAAAACGTTTCATGTGTTAACCCTATGATTCATGGTCGTAAGAATATACAAGAATGAATATGCAGGGCTTGCGAGGCCCTATGTCTATTTTAAGCTAATTATAATACATACTTTTCCTATGTTTGTTGTAAAGACAGTATTTTCTCTTGTCTTTGATAGTTGCCTCGTCACCGGGTGATGAAATTTTCACATTACCGCATCTTTCCATAGCTTGAGTTTATAGGGTTCGGCACACTGTGCCTAGGGGTACCCTATTTCCCCCGAAATAATACACTTGGTGCGTTGTACATTTACTTCATTCGATAAGAGTACACGTCGACGCGTCCAGCATGCCTCCTCGGAACCAACTCAAACTGGCGGCACCGCGTTCCAGGCAGGCGAACAAAGCCATCCCCCTGGTCCTGTTAGGTGAAAGGCAGGGGATGGGGCGCGCCCTCGCCCGGCCGGCGCGTCCGAGCGCTTCCTCGTGGCGAGGCCGTCACAAGTTGTTCGTTTTAGGAGATTAGGTATTTGACTACTGAAGTTTATTTGAAGCTTCATCATTTATTCTACGAAGTCCCGTCTTAAGGCAAAACGTCTCCTTAGAACGAACGTCTCTTGAGTCAAAAGGTTTCATCTCTTCGGGTATGTCAGGTTTGTTTTGTTTGATTGTGACTCGTTTCTGCAGCATGTTTTCTCCTAATTGGATGCCAGTAAAAAAATATCCATAGTTACGTTTCTAGATGATTCTTTGATACTTTTAGCGAGATCGTTTACGACATTCAGTCCAAGTGATTTCTGAATTGGCTTATGTGGTTTCGTCCCTTTAAAAACATTAATAGCATTTGCTGATTTAGCATCGCATAACCAAACTATTTTCATTCCATGTTTCGCGCGTTTGCAGGGCATATAATGTATAAATCTATACAGGGTTTCCGAGGCCCTACATATACATTCAAGTGACAGGTAATTTGATTTTTTACATAAGCCAATAGATCAATTTAACTCAAAATTTGTGAGAGGCTTCCCAAAGGATTAAGAAAAGAATACATGAAAGGAGTGTTAAGTCAGTTCAAAACTGTAAGAGAAATTTATGAAAGAAAATCCAATAGGCCCTGCCTCCGAGGCCCTGCATATGCATCGTAGGGTTAAGAGAGTCAACACGTTCTGGAGAATCAATTAGAAGACACAAAAAAGAATTGATAACGCAAAACTAAATTTGTTTCAGCTGATGGCAAATTACAATTGAAATATAATCAATCTCAAAGCAATCTCACCTTCTCAGAAATGTTCTAACATTTTCTGGCGAAGTAAACTTTAGTAGAATGTATTGCTTTTAACTCAGTTTCTTCTTTTACGTTTAGGTTTGTCGTTTTTGTGCATGAAATTCATTATGATTATTATTTCGTACGATGTATAGGGTTTATCCGGTAAAATAAACTATAAAATGCGTAAAAGTAAAATTAAATGATTCATTTCTGTGTTCTGAAACGTTCTAATATTAACGAAACTATCAGTCAAACTATCTATCAATCATTTTTGTCAAAATACACGAGTAAATCGGGATTCTGCGTAAATGTAAACCGAATTGAAATAAATGTATTCCCGGTATTAGAAGGGTGAAAATAAAATTTAAAGTGTACAAGTACAATTACGTAATTGACACTAGTTCCATACTTTACGTTATGAGAGTATTCATGTTTTTTTAACGGGGGTAATTATAGAAACTCGAGGTAATTGTAAACAAACGAAATAGAAGAGCACCCCGTTTTATATGTAAAAACTATGTATTCTATGAATCGATACATTAAATTTGAAGTGTGAAAGAGAATTATTCAAAACTTGTTTACAACTACCCTTGCCCCAAAATGAAACTATTCTTCCTCAGACATCTCAGCAGATTATCAGAAATATAAAGAATATTTAATAAAAACTGTCCTACAATCATTATGAAATAGAATCTGTGCCACCATTTTTATTTGATAATTATGGTTTACGGAAGACGAAAAAATCTTCTCTTTACGCTCTCTTTTTATTGCATTACCTGTTGACAGAATAGTGACGTAATTGACGTAGTGACGTGATCACCATCTCCACAGAGTGGTTTAACCTACTCCGAAAATTCAGAGCCCTTCAAATATGTACGAAATAAAAGCTGTCTGGTTGCTTCGCGTTTATAAAAATGGCTCACTTCAAGCAACAAACCTTGAGAGGCTGAGATGATTGAATAACATCGTATGTCCAGATATTCACCTTGACGCAGTATGTCATCCACCGTCGAACAGAAAATATTTTTGTCCAACTCGAAAAACAAAACTCGATTCATACTCCACGCAATGTCCCCGAACTCCATGCAAAAATTGGAGGGGAGATAGATCACATTAATAGAAACAAAAAATTTAGATGACGTATGTCCGGAAACGTCACCAAGAGGAGATATAATGATACAAGGAGGGCGTAAGAACGCAAGACAATAATCTATATTTGGTGAATTAAGAAAGAGATATAGGTGTTCAAAGTTCAATGACAATTTACAACAGATATTCAACGGTATGCCCACTAATAGCGACGCAGATTTCGCACCGACGACGCGACGTCACGAGGATTCGCGAGACTCCAGTTGGAACATAGCCGCCATTGCTCAGCGACTGAGACTCATTCATTTCTTCTTTTATCTTCCAAAGAAATTGAATAACATTACATCGTAGTATTTCGTAATAACAGGCTAGGGCTAGAAACCTCTTGCTTTTCAGTACCATTTTGTTTACTCTAAATACTTTTGTATAGATTTTTTTAAAGTTTGCCTTGTTCCTTCTATCTGATGTTTCCCATCTTGAATTGTTGGATTGATGCTTTTCAAGATTAACTAAACCATGCAGATTATGCATGTAATACATTCTTTAAAGCATGTATTAGAAACAAGCAATAAATTAGTTTTCGGGGAGATATCTCGGAATGAAGAGAGTTGTTGTTAATAATTATTGACGTTTTTTATATAAGTTATTAGAATATTATCAAACTTTGCTGTTTTATTGTACTTTTAATTTCTTCACGATACATCAGATTTCATGGTGTAAATATTCTATTATTTCCACTCCATCTCGTGAATATATATGTATTTTTTTGGAACAATTCCTCTGCTATCCTCCGCCATCGTCGTAAGACTTCACTTATAGCATAATTCCAGTATTATCTTCTCACTTTCGCTCCTACGTCTCAAATTTTTTATTTGATTCATTTCGCTTACTGTTATTTTCGTTTTTCCTAACTTTAACGTATATACGATATATATACGAATATATTTTCAATATAGAGATGTCACTTGCGCTCCTTGTGAGTTATGAGGGAACTACATATCGAGTTGTGAACTTCTTCAACTTTCCTGGGCGCCGGCTCGTTTGTAAAGACTTGGGCGTGCTTGCTCCGCACTGCTGTCGAATTTGTTCCAGCTGTAAAAAATTCTGAACGAAACCGAGTTAGCAGACGGAGAGAGTGACCGCCGCCGAGAATAGGTTCACATTAACCATCGCGAGTTGCAGCCGGTAAGAGTCTCCAAGGGTCAAGACCACCTTTTGTTCAAAGTACTCTTTCAGTTCGTAACTTCATTCCACCATAATTAGGACAAACACATTTTTGCTTTTATTCGCTTGTACATTATGTTTAATTCTAAATGATGCTTTTAAAGAAATTTGTGTATGGCTAATGATTCTACAAAATTCTGCTGGAATTTGGTAATAAAAATTATTCCCAAAGTCTTTGTTGGGGAGACTGGGGTGAAGGGCCATTCTTGAGGTTAAATTTTTTTCAGAAAACTTATTAAAAGGAAATTAAATTACAAAAAGTATTTAATATGTTCAAAATTTGGAGTAGAATGAATAGCCATCAATAAATCAACATTATCTTGAAAAGATATTTCTGAAATTTTTGTTTTTTTCAACTCTTGCAAAGAGCCACTTCACCCCATAATGTACTACTACTACTGCCCTATCCTAAGTCTATGAATATATCCGTGTATGTGACGCATTCTATGTTCACTTCCGAAAATAACACTAGTGAACTTATGAGTGTCATCATTTCACTAAAAAATAAATTATAGATGTCATACCTGAATTTATAGTAAAATCTTCCTCTCACATTATATTAAGTCCCCTCACTTATATTTTCAAAAGCTTTGTCAGAAGGTGTGTTTCCTGAAATATTTAAGAAATCTTAAGTGATGCCATTACACAAGAAAGGAAATAAAAGAGATGTTGGTACCTATCGACCCATATCCTTATTGCCAATTTTCTCAAAAGTCCTTGAAAAAATATTCTATAACTGACTTTTAGACTTCTTATCGCATAATAATGTTCTCTCAACCAACCAACATGGTTACAGGATATCCCTTTCTACTAACATTGCCATATTTTCTTTTTCAAATGATGTAACCATTTCTCTTGTCCGTGGTTGAAATCAAGGTATTTTTCTTGATGTATTAAAAGCATTCAATGCTATTGATCACAAAATTCTCCTCTTAAAATATAAATAAATAAATAAATTTATTGTCAAAAAACAGTACAAACTGCGTATGACCACGTGGAGGGAAAAAAACTAATTTACTCTCCGGAAGCAAGCAAGGGACCATCCCATCAATTCCGATCAAGGGCCCTAAGGCAGAGGCGGATTCAAAAAATTCAGCAAAAATTCCTAGATAAGATAAAAAGTTAGCTGCGAGTTATAATACTAATAGAATGTCAATATGTTTGTAATTTTAAGCAAAAAATTACATGTAAGTTATTATCGAACTATAGATTATTCTGAGTATAGTGCTTAAAAATTGAAATAACACTAAATTCACGATTTATTGTTACAATAGACCCGCCCCTAGACAAAGCCTAGAAAACTGAATGCATAGGGCATTTGTGGATTGGCACTTCAATGGCCAACTACGTACCTACTTGAAAGATAGGCATCAGCAAGTCAAATTTTCCCATGTTGACTGTACAGTATTACTGTGTTATCTTTCAGAAAGAAAGCCACTTACTAGCAGAGTTTCTCAAGGTTAAATTTTAGGCACTATCATCTTTTTATGTATGTTAACGGTATGTCATACACCATACCTGATTGCAAAATGGTGCTCTTTGCTGATTGAACTAATTTACTTCATAAACATATCAATTCTATGTAACATCTCGTCCTGGTTTCATTCAAATTGTCTCCTTGTTAATACTGATAAAACTGTATTTGTGTCATTTCGCAATAGTGTAAGAAAATCTCATCCTCCTCCATGACTTTTAATAAACGGAACCCAAATAAAATCTGTCGAGTTAACCAAATTTTTAGGGCTCCTTATTCATGACAACCTCAAATGGAATTGTCACATTAATAATATGAATTCCAAAGAAAGCAAATTGTGTTATGCATTCCGAATTCTAGTCAACCTTGTGAGTCAACATGTTTCCCGCTGCGTGTATTTTGCAAAAGTTTATTCTCATTTACGATATGACATTATCTATGATACTTCTTCTCTTTCTCCCTTACATATATATTTGTAAAGTAGTCATGTTTGTTAAGAAAGACTATTAAAATTTACTAAACTAATTCTTTACTAAACGATGGCAAAATCGTATCAAATCCTCAGGTCATCGCAAGTTTGTTTAATTCTCACTTCTCAGAAGTTGGTAAAATAACGAACTCAATATATCCAAATCAATGTCCTCCAATTATTACCACCCACATACCCAATTCTATGTTCACTTCCGAAACTAACGCCAGTGAAGTCATGGGAATCATCAGCTCCTTAAAAAACAAATTTTCACGAGGCATAGATGATATACCTGAGTTTATTGTTAAATCTTCGTCCCACGCTATATTAAATCCACTCGTAAATATTTTTAATAGTTCTTTATCGGAAGGGGTGTTTCCCAATATATTTAAGAGAGCTAAAGTGAAACCTTTACACAAGAAAGGAAACAAACTTAATATTGGAAATTACCGACCAATATCTCTACTACCCACTTTCTCAAAAATCCTAGAAAAATTGTTCTATAAGCGTCTTCTAGATTTTTTATCAAAATATAACATTCTCTCTGACGATCAACACGGTTTTAGGAAATCCTTTTCCACTACAAGCGCCATATTTTCCTTCTTAAACGATGTTACCACATCTCTAGACAGTGGAGAAAATCCTCAGGGTGTTTTTCTTGACTTATCCAAAGCATTCGATGTCATCGATCACGGAATTCTCCTTACCAAATTGCATTCTTTAGGCATTCGTGGACTTCCACATCAATGGCTAACTTCTTATTTAAAAGATAGATATCAACAAGTAGAAATATCCTATACTAAAAATAAAATACTTGAGCGTTGTCTTTCAGAAACAAAGCCACTTACTTGCGGAGTACCCCAAGGATCAATTCTCGGCCCTATACTCTTTTTATTGTATGTGAACGACATGTCATCATCCACATCAGATTGCAAAATGGTTCTTTTTGCTGATGACACTAATTTACTATGTAAACACGCCAATGCTCAAAAAGTTTTGTCTAACCTTTCGACTTGGTTCCATGCAAATCGTCTCATTGTAAACACTGACAAAACAGTGTCTATGTCATTTCACAATAGTATCACAAAATCTTTACCCCAGGTTTCTCTTTCTTTAAACGGAACACAATTAAAAACTGTTACAAATACAAAATTCTTAGGTCTCCATATTCAAGACAACCTCAAATGGAATTGTCACATTGACAATCTTAATTCCCAATTAAGCAAATTGTGTTACGCATTCCGAATCTTAGTTAACGCAGTTAGTCCACGTATTTCCCGTTGCGTATATTTTGCAAACGTTTACTCCCATTTACGTTACGGCATTACCTTCTGGGGTAATTCCGGTCAGAGTATTCAAACTTTCAGAATTCAGAAGAGGATAGTTCGGATAATTTGTAAATCTCACCCCCGAAACTCTTGTAAACCTTTATTCAAGGAATTAAATATCTTAACACTTCCCTGCATTTATATTTATGAAACGGTCGTGTTTGTTAAGACCGAATTACTGAAGCACCACCCTTGCTTTATACGAAACAGTCTCGTTCACGAACACTATACACGCAATAGTAGTAATATTCATCGCCCTAGAGTGTCAACCACTCTTTGCCAAAAGGGACCATACCATTCGGGAATCGTTCTATATAATTCCCTGCCCAAGAATATAAAAGATATTATGAAATTGAATATCTTCAAATCCGCGGTTAAAAACTACCTCCTGCACCAGTGCTTCTACACTGTAAAAGAATTTATTGATTTTAACAAAAGTTAAATTCGTCTTGTGCTTTATCACGCCATTGCTGTAGTACTTTTTAAACAACTTATAACAATTTCAAAAACTATTTTCTTGCATGATTGTGTTGTCTTATGGCTCATATTAATTTAGTTTTATGTGTACTCAACATTGGCACGTTTGTGTACATAAATTCTGTAGCCCCATCCTGGCCCGGGTTTTTCTCCGGTTTTCCTTCGGGTAGAGGCGGATTTATCATACAGGTTCTCTAGGCTTTGTCTAGGGGCGGGTCTATTGTAACAATAAATCGTGAATTTAGTGTTATTTCAATTTTTAAGCACTATACTCAGAATAATCTATAGTTCGATAATAACTTACATGTAATTTTTTGCTTAAAATTACAAACATATTGACATTCTATTAGTATTATAACTCGCAGCTAACTTTTTATCTTATCTAGGAATTTTTGCTGAATTTTTTGAATCCGCCTCTGCCTTAGGGCCCTTGATCGGAATTGATGGGATGGTCCCTTGCTTGCTTCCGGAGAGTAAATTAGTTTTTTTTCCTCCACGTGGTCATACGCAGTTTGTACTGTTTTTTGACAATAAATTTATTATTATTATTATTATAATTCCACCCCTGCTTTAGAAGAAACAGCCTAGAGCACAACACTTGTAATAAGGCCAATATTCATCATCTTGGCATGTCAACCACTCTTTGCCAAAAAGGGTCACACCATTCAGGAATAATTTTGTATAATTCCTTCCAAATATAAAATATAAAAGATATTAATGAATTGAATCCCCTCAAATCCATGAATAAAAATTTTCTAATGTACTATTGCTTTTATAATATGAAAGAATTTACTGATTTTAATACAAGAAGTTAAAAGAGGTTCAATTCACCCATTAATATTGTTTTCCATACGATTTCAGATGATGTAAGTGATGTTAATTTCACTTATACTTTGTCACACCATTGTTATAGTACTCTCAATACTGATTAAATTCATTTTCTCATGCATGATGTTTTGATCCTCTTTATTTATTATAGTTATTTCAAACTGTACACAACCTTTGCACTGTTGTATAAATTATCTCTGTAGCCCCATCCTGGACCAGGTTTTTCTCCAGTTTTCCTCCAGGTTGTGGTGGATTTTCCATAGGTGGGAATGTTATTTAAAACTTTTGTTATTATTAATCTGGAATTTTCACAGCACATTACATCATCGATTTATTTTGGAATATTAAATGGATGTATTTTATTAAATATTTTAAAAAAAATTAGTATTAAATCTACCACTGCCCTAGGGCCCTTGATCAAAATAGGTGGAATGGTCCCTAGCTTGTTTCTAGAGAGTAACTTAGGTTATTATTCCCCACATAGTCAGGCGAACTGTTTGGAATTGCCTTTTTGACAAGAAAGTTTATAATTTATTTTCATGTAACATAAAGATTTGGAAAGGTACCTTAGGAAGAAATGTAACATATCCCCAAGGTAATATATCATCCATTTAAATCATCTTGAGAAAAAATTCCTTGTATTGTATTAAATAATAAATAATAATTTCTTTATTCACTATTGACTCATTTATTTATATCTACAACCAGATGNTAAATAGATAGAAAAACTTTATTGTAAAAAAAAAAAGCTACATAATTTTGTTATCATTTTAGGGGGTTGCAGATCTTTCCTTGGGGAGTAGAAATGTTAAATCCACCTCTGCTTTAGGTGCCTGGATTTATATTGATGGGATGGTCCCCTGCTTGTTTCAGGAGAGGAAATTAGTTTACTGTCTTCTATAAGATCATATGTAGTTTGTAATGTCATTCTTGACAATAAAGTATTATTTTATTTATTTATCTATTAATTTTTTTATAAATATAAATTTATATTAAATATTTATATTACATTTGTAATATAAATTTTGTAAATAAATAAATAATTTAAAAAATAAGATTTAAATAAATAAATATTTTTAAAGTCAATATTAATAAATAATAATTTCTTTATTCACTATTGACTCATTTATTTATATCTACAACCAGATGAATCATGTTTACACAAATTCCAGGCTTGTCACCATTTTCATCTGGCTGTAGTTATTGTTATTACTAGGTATGTTTATTAACAGTGCTTTTTTCTGGGAAAAAGTAATCAGGTACTCGTTCTCAAGTTATTTACAATTAAAGGAGTGGCAGGCTACTGTCTTGTTTACTTTTTTCCTTAGCAGCAATTATATATTAGTAGCAATCTTATGAATGAATTTTATTTCATGACATATTATAAAAACTAAGGAAGTTTTTCCCCAGTGAAATCTAATGATTTATTTCTTCACTTAAATATGTAATCTGAACATTTACCCGCATCTTAGAAAAATTCATACCTTGCATGTTTGTGTCCAGGCCCAAAGTGATTACTTTTTTACTTATTTTAAGCCATATTTTTTTATTTTTTGGTTCACCTTTCTTTTTCTTTTTTTTTTCTTGCAAAAATTGGCTACTTACTGTGAAGTTCAATATTTGAGGAGTTATTTATTCACAACATGTTCAGTTACAACAACAAATTTTAATGTGTTTTGTTTTTATAGATTCGGTCCCAACCTTCTTTCCTGAATTTCATTTTAGTGCACTGCATTTAATTATAATATTAATCTTATTAGGAATCTTATTATAAATCTTATTAGGAAAAATAGCTTAATAACTTTGGTTGAGAAAATATTGTGTTTTCATTTTGCTAACGTTATATAATACATTGTTGACACATGGATTAAATTAAATTGATTAAGATTTTTGTCATAAATATGGCATGTCTGAACAGTACTGCAAATGCTGTTAATGCTTCTTCGCTGAGTAATTTTCCTAGTTTTATTGCTTACCTTATTCTTCTATTATTTATAGATAACTATCAGAATATGGGTATTGGACTCTTATCAACTCTGAGGGCTAGCAGTCAGAATTTCTCATGTAATACTCTACAAAGCAGGTCTGCAGCATGCTCTCTCATTTCTCTGCAATCCATTCCATCACACACACCTATCATTCACCCTTCAGGTCACCTAAAACTCCAGCTATTCATTCCCCAGCCTAAACCATACAGCCATCATTTCTGGGACAGTGGTACACTGATATTTACTGAGACTTCTAGAAGAAAGTCCTTTCAGAAGACCCCATACTCAAGCCACAAACAAATGTTTAACATAGCTGCAAGTATATAAGCAATACACTAGCGTATTTTAAAAAATTGAAATTGAAATTTGGATTGAATCTTATAATTAGTTGAGCTATTATTCCAAGTATTATTAAATCAACTGTATGTTTCTATGATTTTTGGTGCTCCTTAGGCAGACTTCTCTCAGTATGACAGAGGGCTGTCTGTCCCCTCCGCCCCAACCTAGGTTTACTTCTGTAAGTAGATGGGACTGATATGGAACTAGCTGCTTGATGAGCAAAGGGAAATGGGGGAAGGATTCAGTGATCAGGAGTTGAAGCATTTTTATTTGTAATACAGTTATAGTAGATACCAAGAGAACTTTTTGACATTATTTTCAATAACTAGTAAGGTCTCATTATTAGATACTATGATCACAATTATTTTGATTTATTCAAAATTTGAGGAGTTGAGTGAAGATTGCATGTTAATAACTGAGTCCCAATGAGGAATCTCATTTTCTTGATTAGAAGTTGAAGACAGGTAGTAGCTAAAAGATAAATAACTTATTTGAGAATGTTCATTCTCCACTTCTTCCAAGACCGAATGGGGTTTTATCTTTTGTCTTCAAATAGTAGACTCCAGTAGCACTAAAAAAAGAGATGATTTCATTTGAATTTATTGGTTAACTATATAAATACTCTTTTACCATATATTATTGAAGAAACTAATATTTTGCTCATGAATAATATCTTCCTGAATAAGATTCATTCACAATACTTTATATTAAAACTCAAAAGAAATTCAAAAATATAACTTAAAACACTGATTAATTTAATTTTAATCCTTTTCAATAGAATCTCAATAAGTGGACTTATTGAATGACCTTTAATTATCAGTAATTACTTTGTAGAAATGAATTGTGTTATATGTCCATGAGTAGATTTTTCACATAGCTTAGTTGTATAAAGCACTGGATTTGGTTGGTCTACAGATACAGATTCAATTTCTATTTTAGGCACTGAATATTTGCAAAAAAAAATTAATTATATTATAATTGTGTCTGTAGTGAGGCTTATCATTTGCATTATTTTGCTGTGTAAAACCTTCTCTTCTAATAATTTACAATACAGAATGACACATATTTGGCATGGGCATAGCCAGGAGGG